>MU193111.1:0-25147 GCA_016904865.1 Pissodes strobi
TGTAAACTAGAAAGCATAATAACAAAAGAACACTCAGTCTAATGTTTGAACTTGATACTTGACATTGAAGGATCAAATATTATGAGTATTATCTAAACATGTTTTAAAAACAATCAGTCAAATATCAACAAAATTTAGTATAAAAGAACGAGCAAATCGAGTAGACGACAACTTATCTGGTTGAGTAGTTCCCTTTTAATTAAGGCAAAACGCTCCTCCTGTAAGCTCAAACCCTCCTGATCCTGATGATCTGGTTAAGTAGTTCCCTTTTAATTAAGGCCAAACGCTTTTCTGGTGACCAGGATCAAACCTCCCGACCTTGACTATCTGGTTAAGTAGTTCCCTTTTAATTAAGGCCAAACGCTTTTCTGGTACCAAGGTCAACCTCCCGATCTTGACTTTCTGGTTAGGTAGTTCCCTTTTAATTAAGGCCAAACGCTTCTCTGGGAATCAAGATCGAACCTCCTATATAGTGACGTCAGTGTAAAAGTAAAGTGTAAAAGTAACGTAAAACTTAAAGTAAAAAGTAAAGTGAACCATAGATAAAAGTGAAACCTAATTAAAGCATACCAATATAACTAAAACGAATTATAACGCTCATAACAATTTAAACTAAAAGTAAACTCAAGGGAGCCGAATAGGTCGAGTCCAGTCAGTCCTCTTCGAATGGTCATGCGTTCTACGCTATTCTAGTAAATTGTATTCAAACATAGTCGTCATTCTAAGTGCATTCCTTCCTGTATCTGAAGACCAATATACGTACAGTTTGTTTCGAATTAAGCGAGTCGTTATTCCATCTGATATACAACCCCCAGCTCAAGGAGGAACGCCGCCAGTAATCCCACTCAGTAGTACGCACCAGGGAAGCGCCCAAAATCCTCTTTGACAATATATTGATAAGTGTGATACATCGTTGGTTTTGGGAGACCAAAAGCTTCTAAAAAATTAAATAAAAAATCCAGGTCCCTATTTAAAAAAATGAAGTTGATGATGGGGGCCCGGACACGAAACGTCAGATTTAAAATTTGACACTGCCATTTTATAAAGGGGAAAAAGTGCCAATGATAATGTTAAATTTATTTTATATTATCTCTTCATATAAAGTCAGGAAAAAATAAAAATAAAATAGCTGCTTTTCGGTTTTTTACCAATATCTCCGGAACTATTCGGAATTTTTTAAATTTCAAAACTGCATCTTGTTGGGCATCAAATTGCGCAACTTTGCCTTAATTTAACCGACTTCGTATCCATTACGGTTCCTGAGACCCCCATGCATGCACTCGAATTTGTAGCACCCTGTATATTTTTTTAATTAATGTTTTTCTTTATAATAATATTTATTTATTTATTTCGTAATTGCTTTCAGCAGCCATCGAAAGATGGATTTACACGTCAAAATATGTATACGAAACTAACAATATCACATTTTAAAACTTATTTCATACACAAGAATAAGCAATATACTTTATGAACACATTTTTTTATAAAAACAAAGCAACTTCCTTATCATTTAAGTATTCATGAACCGAGTAGTAGGCCTTACCAACCAGAAATTCTTTAGTTCTAATTTTAAAAAGTTTAAAATTGAATAATTTTATTTGCTCCGATAATTTGTTAAAAGCACAGATGCCGGCATAATCAGGGGATTTTAGAAACTTCGTTAATTTCTGTATAGGTATTGAAAATTATTTGCATTTCTGGTTGGATATGCGTGAGTACAAGATTTTTTTTATAAATTTATGTTCGTTTGATTTTACATATAATAGCAATTTGTAAATATACAGCATGTCCTAGGATAGGTGTTACAAGAGGACAAATGGTCCAAAAAGTATTGAGTAGCTAATTCATGTTTTGGAATCAAGCCCTGCATGGTCCAAAATAACAATGTACAAAATATTACTCAAAACGCCATTATACAAGACGTGTTATTAGTATTAAAAATCTGAAAATTTTCTTAAACAAAGTACATTTATTAAAACAGGTAGCGACAAATTTAATTAGGAAAAGTTGTTTAGTACTAATTTTTATGCACTAATCTCAAATATTGTTTACTTTTGTTGCACTTAAATTTTTTAGCTGCTGGAAAAATAAGTCCCATTTAAAATGAAGGTAAACTTTGACTACATGTAAAATACCTGATATCATTATAATGACAGTACTGTTTGACATTTTGGTGTTAAATTAAACTTGCCAATATCTTTAAAAATAATTTTAACACTTTGCATCAGCAATGGTTAACAGCAAAAAAATTACATTATACAGTGTTATGGAGTTGGCGATAAGGTCTTGAGAAAGGTAGTTTGACTCTTCCGTAATAAGTTTCCAGAAATAGTTTTATCGCGTATGGCTGCACACAGAGTTATTCGTAGATTTCTAACAACAGGAAGTGTTTCAAATCAAAAGAAGAAATGCAAAAAATAAGACGAAAATGATGCAGGAACAATCGTTGCCCTGGACTCGGCTCGTGAATATCCTGAAACGTCGCTTAGGCGTCGACAACTAACCACTGGAATTAGTAGATATATCTCATCTTCAAAGAATTTATCACAGTAATAAAATCAGGCCTTACAAGCCTGTTATTATCCATACCTTAGAAGAAGGAGATGAAGCCCGCCGATTAGAATTCTGTTTGATAATAGAAGAAAATGAGAAAAAATCTTGGAGGATAAGTTTTTCCATCGTTCTATTATCTTTTCTGATGAATCAACATTTTTTAGAATTAATTCCCGAAGGCAATATTATAAAAATGTAAATGTATGGTGCGCTCTCTCTTTTAATCATGGTATTGGTCCCTATTTTATTGATGGTAAATTGAATGAAGTATCTACAGCTACTAAACTGGTTTCATGAACATTATTTGGATAATTTGCCGTTGAATCAAAGAACAAAGGTTTATTTTCAGCAAGACGGTTGTCCAGCGCACTCAACGCAAAGAGTAACGGCTTGAATGTTCACCACTTTAGCGAAAAGTGGATCGGTAGGTTAGCTCCTATTAAATGGCCAGCGAGGTCCCCTGACCTTACTATATTAGATTTCTTCTTATGGGGACGTTTAAAAATTTAGTTTATGCTCAGCCGTTACCAAAAGATGAACAAATTTTTAAGGGCAGAATTTCTAATGCTGTGCATTCAATTTCACTCCAACACGTTCAAAATAGCTACCGCAAATTTAGGAAAGCCTTGGAGAGGTGTGTTGAAAAGGGCGGAAGCTACGTTGAATAATAATATCAGTTCAATTTAAACAAACAAAAATACACAATATTTGAGATTAGTGCATAAAAATTAGTACTAAACAACTTTTCCTAATTAAATTTGTCGCTATCTGTTTAAATAAAGGTACCTACTTTATTCAAAAAATTTTAATTAAAACAAGCCTTGTATAATGGCATTTTGAGTAATATTTTGTACAGTGTTGCTTGATTCCAAAACATGAGTTAGCTACTCAAAACTTTTTGGAGCATTTGTCCTCTTGTAACACCTATCCTGGGACACGCTGATACAAGGGAAGGTCATTATTTTCTTGGAACAAAAATATGGTTTGCAACTATCTGTTGGCTGGAGTCCATACATAAGGCGCATCATACGCTTTTGTGCTACAAAAACCCGGTTGAATTCTATGGGATTTCCCCATAAAATAATATTATAGTTTAGATGACAGAATTCTAGTAAATAATAAACATTTAAAAGTGATTCCTCATCAAGTATTTACCTAAGTTGAGTTAAAGCGTAATATGTGCAACTACGGCTCCTTGAAACATGCTCTATATGATGTTCCCATGTTAACAGTAGATCAATATATAGTCCCAAAAATGTGCCATTGTTCGAAGCCTGGATAACATCTACTTCAGTAGTTACACCGACATCGAAAGTGTATGTACACAGTCTTTTGTAAATTTAATATTAATTTGTTTCTTTTACACCAATGATCAAAATCTTTTATGACACTTTTGATTAATTCACTAAGTTCATCAGGATTCCCGGCTGAGACCGCTACCGATGAGTCATGAGCAAACATGACAACCCTGCCGTGTTCAATATAGTTTGGCATATCATTAATGAAAAGTAGGAACAACAGAGGTCCCAACACGGATCCCTATATACGTCTTTCATGTTGGAGCACTTATTATCTATACGAACATAAAATTTCCTATCGGTAAGGTATGGCGCTAGTACATTTTACATGCCACCTCTCATTCCATTCTCCGATAATTTCTCCACAACAAAACTTATCTCCAAATTATCAAAAGCGCGTGACAAGTCAAAAAAGAGATCCAACACAATGTCCGTCATCCAAGTGTTTATAACCCACCTGCATAAACTCACAACCGGCACTCTCCGTCGACCTGCCCGCACGGAAACCATACTGAGCAACCGAAAATATACAGTTTTTGTCTAAAAATCTACAATACAGTTATAATATAGGTACTCTCTCAAAAATTTTCGATAAAGGATTTAAGATAGTTATCGGCCTATTAATATTCGGCACACGTTTTTTCATCTTTTTTATGAATTGGTAGGACTTTCCCTATTTTTAGATGGTCTGGAAAAACTCCAGTCTCTACCGATTTATTTGTTAAATAAGCCAGTGGCCCAGCAATAGAATGCTTGACAGTTTTTAGGATCAACACAGGTATATCGTCACATCCAACACTAATTTTTCGTTTGCGTTATTATTGATAATATTTCGTTACTATCACAAGGCTGAAGAAAGAAACTGTGACCAATTCTCTGAGCAGGTAGTGTATGTACACTGTGTTGACATTTCACCAGAAAATGTTTCATACAATTTTTTATGAGTTATTTCGGAGAAAAATGAAGAAAAGTGCTCAGCCACTTGTAATGGGTCAGTTATTTCATTAGAATTAACATTTAATTTTATTTTAGATTCTTCCTTTATTTTGCCTTGACTAGAATTTACGATTGATCATATTGTTTTTTGTTTATTGTCACTTCGTGCAATAAGATTACAGTTGTATTCTTTTTTTTGCTGATTTTACTAGACTATTGTATTCTATTTTTTGTTGTTTGTAAATAGAATGTATATGTGGATCAGCAACTGTTTTGGTTAAATAGAAAAGTTTTTTTAATTCTTTACTCATGTTTAATATATTTGGAGATAACCATTCTTTTTTATCGACAAATATTTTAGATTTTATTTGCTTTAGTGGGCAGTTTACATTGATGCCAAAGTTAATATTTAGTAAGAATTCAAAAAATGCTTTATTTATTTCAGAGCCAGCATTGATCATTATACATATCTTGAAAATCTAGATTTTTTATATGTTGCCTGAGCATACTTAAATTATACTCCGATCTACTCCTGTAATAATCACAGTCCCTTCCCTCATTAGTATTATTAGTCTGCGTTGTATTAATTTTGGTCACCCAAGTTTGGCTGTATCACATAGTCCTTAATATTAGATACTTTATTATTACTCAAAATGTAGTCCAATTTACTACTACTAAGTACATTATTAACATAAACTACACGAGTTGGTTCCCTACTACTCAGTTCTAAGTCAAAGCTAAAAATAAGATCATCAAGCATTTTTTTTATCTCTGGTATTATTTAAATAATTTATATTGACGTCTCCACAGAGGTATATATATTTGGTTATCGTTAGACAGTACAACATAAGTTCATAAAGCTGTGTGAAAAATAAAGTCAGATCCGCTTTCGGAGAACGATAAATACTCAATATTACACACTTAGAGTTTCCACAAAGAAATTTAATAGCACAGCACTCAAAAACAAATTCCTGGACAAACCTACTGCAGTCAACCATACTTATTATCTCCAAATTATGGTCCTTTTTGGTAAATATTAGGACACCTCCATGTTTTGCTTCCTTTCTTGCAAATTGTGCAGACATTTCATATCCTGGCACATAAACGGCATTGAGACCATCAGTGCACTACAGTACTGTTCTTGTATACATTATCGGGTCCTTCTTCTGCGGTAAGCACTTCCAGACGCTGCAGATTATTTGTAATGCATTGTACATTTACACTAATTATTTTAATGCTTGATATTTTATTATCTTCGTTTTTCGTTCCTGTTAAACTTTTTCTGTTTCTACTGATATTTAGGTGTACTTGTTTCAGTTCAGAGAGGATGTGACCGAAAAAATTTAAATTTCTTCACAGCAACATCTCGCGGCCAAGTAGAGCTATTAATTAATTCCTCCACCAAGGAAATGTTTGCTCCTACTTTAAAGAAGATTGTAACAGCATCTTCTCGGATAGGAAGTGGTTCTACATAAAAAAAATTTTCGGGAAATTTTTTTTATTAAATAACGTTCAATCTGTTCTGGCTTTGTTCCCCGTCGGACATGACCAACATAAAGCCATGCTTTCCTGGTGGCAGCTGCAAAATAATCTGAATTCTCGGTTTCTAGGGCAGTTTCACTACTTCCCCAAACAACATTATTTATTCTTTGTTTTATTGTCGTTTTCCCGAGAGAGTTTTTGAAGTTTTTATTGTCAGAATTTGAACTTCCGGCAACGTCGCAATTTTTACGATATATTCACTGTTTTCTAATATATGATTGTTATTTTTAAGCAAATTAATTATCACTTCCTGGTTGGAAATGGTACGTTCTAGCTCTTTCACAAGCCTTGCTGATGCTTCTGGCTAATTTTAAGTCGCATTTTAGCGACTATAGCTTTGTTCCAACTGAGCAAGAAACCGTACATGGGACGGTAATTTCCAGTAGCATAATTCGTTTATCAATATGACAGGTATTTATCACCTCCAAAAATTAAATTGCCAACTAGAAATGACGGTTCCTCGTATGGTTTTCTAGTCGGTTGGAACAAACCTATTATAGATATTTCCATTTGTAGGTTCGGATTTTCTATGGGCTGTTGCTCGCTATTTGCATCAACAGATTCGC
Organism: Pissodes strobi; assembly: GCA_016904865.1. NCBI lineage: Eukaryota > Metazoa > Arthropoda > Insecta > Coleoptera > Curculionidae > Pissodes > Pissodes strobi. Next base: position 6,896 of record MU193111.1, read on the forward strand.
AACACTTTTCACTTTCCACTTATTTTTTTAACTTCCTCGCTTATTTCTACACCTTGAGGCATTTTTTGTAATAATAATAATCTTTATTGTCTAACAGATTAACATTCATATAAGACAATTTTGATTATAACTAAGTTTAAAAAGTAATTACATAGGATGCAACAAATTCAATACAAAAATAAAAATAAAACGAATTGAAAACAAGAAAAGAAAACAATCACAGTGCAGTATGCTGAAATTTACTCTTTGCGCCACGTATGAACTGATGCAGAGACAAATAGTTAAGGGTCATCCTTCGACAACTAGGGCAACCAGTTTTATCAGTGGGTTGAGGGGGGTGGTAGAGAATTGGCGTGCAGCGCATGGATTGTTTTCCTAGCTTAGTTTTAGTTCACGCTCGCTACTTGCATCTAACGCAGGGCCGTATTTTACGATCGAGACTAACAAGTACGAATCTACTCCCGGTTTTACGTCCTTTGATATTATATTATTGTGATTTTTGCGTATTAGGGTGCCAACGTATCTTATTAGTTATTGTATTATTGTTCACAAAGTTGGTAGAACATGGATAAGAAGCAAGAGCCGTTTTATCGAAGAGGAAATAAAACTCTCTTAAGATTAAGTAGCAGAAGAAAACGGAAAATTTTTCCAAAAAAAAGAGCAGAGGTAGGTTTAATTTAAGAAATTATTAGACAATAGCAATAAATCTAAAGGACATGCCTTAAAATAATATTAGATGTAATTTTTAAAAGTTACGCAACAGCTATAAAACAGTAATTTAACTAAATTATACAGAGTGCACCTACCGTTAATTTCTGACGCATGCCTATAAAATATAAGAAAATCGGAAAATTTGATTGTTGCAGTCCGATTTGCCATGATCGTAAGTTCCTTTTGCATTATTTTTAAAATTAAATAATATGTGTGTGCCCAGTTATACTTGATTACCCCCCCTTAACAATTTAATCTATATAATAAAATAGAAAAAACTCTAAATACAAAGGATAATATAGAGTTAAAAGTGTAGTGTTTTAACAATATTCACTCGTTCTATATACAGGATGTCCCAATTTCGCCGTACAGCAAAGTAATTTGCGTTATTCAAATTATTGGCTAAGGATGCTACAAAGCCAAAATTAAAAATTAAAAAAATCATATTTGTATTAGGTCAAAAAACCAACAATTTAAGGAAAAATATAGACTTTTAGCAAGCAATGGCAAAATGGCAATTCTTTAGTGAGAAAAATCTATGACGGCTGAAAACCAATAAGTCAGATAGTTACGTGGTTTAATATTTCGGTTTTGGTATATTTTTATCATTATTATGAGTGCATTAGGTTAATGTAATTCCGAGTTTTAAATTGAATTAAACAAACAGCCATTAATGTGTGAGAAAAGCCAAATTTATCTGCCATACTGAAAAAAAATAAGAAAACTGCTTTGAATCATGGGAGTTGCAAAATGAGATGTTCGGAAAATATTATTGAATCACGTGGAAAATATTTTTGAATCACGTGGTAGGCCTCCCTCTCAAGGTTATTTAATCGAATGAATGATGATTTTTAGGAAGACATGAACATTATAATGGATACTGAGACCGATACGTTAGCGTCGGGTAAACCATTCGACACAATTGAATATTCTGAGGTAAATTTTAGTAGCTGTAGGTAGGAATTTGCTTTATCGCTATATTCTTCGATGAAGTTCTTAACTGGTTTAACATTCATATTTTAGAGTACAAGTCATAATGAAACAGGCTGTTTAGATTTAGTTGCAATTTGTAGCACTATAAGCAATGTCACGAATGACAATACCATCAATGACAAGACAGAAATGCAATTTGAGATCCAAGTAAGTAATGGTTTGGTTTTAGTACACATACTTATACGAAATGAGAGTAACTATATTATGTATGTTAAATTTAATTTGTAGTATTCAGCTACTCCGTCGACTAGCAAAACGGAATCTATGGACGTTCATAGTTCTCCAATTAATCTTGAAGGTCGGAGGATTGTTGACTTACAATTTTTAATAAGCGAGTTGGTAACATTTTCTGGCCATTCACCACAGTTTGGTTGTACTCTTGCAAATATGAAGATATTAAAGGAAGAAAGAAATGGTTTGATATCGATTCTTCACGTGCAATGCAACATGTGCAATGCAAAATTTAAAATTCCAACATCAAAAGTCACCGATGACAATGTCAATAATAATGCAGTACTTGGAATAATGTCCATTGGTTCAGGCTTTGCTCACTTACAACAAATATGCACTTCTTTAGATATTCCATGTTTATCTGAAAGGTTGTACAGTTCTGTACATGAAAATATTTGCGATTTGTGGGATGAAACAGCTCTAAATTGTATGAAAGAAGCTGCGGAGGAAGAACGAGCATTAGCTATCGCTAACGGCGATGTTGACCATGCAGGCACACCACTCATAACTGTTGTTGCTGATGGGACGTGGGCAAAACGTTCTTATGGAAGCAGTTATAACTCATTATCTGGAGCTGCTGCAATTGTTGGTTACAGAACTAAAAAAGTGCTCTTTCTCGGTGTCCGAAATAGATTTTGCACAATGTGCAATATTACGGAAGCAAATGAATCCGTTAAGACCTCACACAGCTGCTACAAGAATTGATCAGGATCTGCAGCCAGCATGGAATCCGATATAATCGCAGAAGGCTTCCAAAGAAGTGTAGAAATGTACAATCTCATCTACCACAAATTTATAGCAGATGGCGATAGTAGCACATTTAAAAAAAATCTGGACATCCATCCGTACCCACATTTGAAAGTCGAAAAAATAGAATGCAAAAACCACATGCTCAGAAACTACTCGAAAAAAATTAGGGAGCTAGTCAAAGATACGAGTTCAGGCCCTTTGATTCTACGAAAAAAAATTGAAGTATGTACATAATTATACTGATGCTAGTAAATAAGTTTTAATAAAATTAACAGGCTACCTTAATATTTGTTTCTGTTTTAGCAAAATCAACTGAGACTTCGATGGGCTATTGACAAAGCTATTAAACATTGGAAAAACAAAAACGATTTGACCTTATTGGAAAAAATTATTAAATTAAAAAAAGATATAGAAAATTCCATAAGCCATGTGTTTGGAGAACACAAAGACTGCAAGACTATTGGTTACTTTTGCGAAAAGCCATTTGAACAAGGTGAATCTGTACTAAAAGATTTAAAATTGACTGGTAAGTTGTAATGGCGGATAATGCAAATATTAGGAAACATCCTTGTAGTATTTTTTATAACCACACTTGTAAATGTTTAGGCAAGTAACATAGTTGGGATTTTTATAAAATTTTTACTCATTCTCAATATACTTTTTGAAAGTCTTGTAATCAGACGCTTAAATTTTTACTTTTTATTTCTTTATTTTAGATCTGTATGATAAATTATGCAGCTTCAAAAATTATCTTATTCGCCATGCTTCGAGTTTAATACATGATGTAGATAACAACAGCGTGGAGCAATTTAATTCGATAATTGCGAAATTCATAGGAGGAAAAAGAATTAATTATTGTAAAAGGCGTTCGTATCAAAGTAGATGTGCTGCCGCCGTGGTAAGCCATAATACCAAAATGCCTATTTACATATTAAGGAAACGACTAAACTTGGGACGAACACCAAGTAAATTGTCAAAGAAATTGGAGCTCAGTCGAATGCGAAAAAATACTAGACCGTTACCAAAATGTACTAAAAAACTGTTCACTAAAAAAAAATCAAAAGCTGATGATGGTATCGAAAGCTATGGCATTGCCTGTCAGAAGCCAGATATGGACGAAATGGAATATACGGAAGCAAAAGAACGATTTTTAGGACAAATTAGAAAAACACCTGGTGAAATTAATAAAATTGAGTGTTTTACTAGGGATCAAGCAACCTCTGACCTTTGGTACTTAGAAAGGAGGAAACGCTTGACAGCGTCATTCTTTGGACTTGTCTGCAGACGTAAGAATACCACCAGCTGTAAGTCGTTGGTAGAGTCCATAGTTTATCCAAAACAATTTTACTCAGCCGCTTGCGACTACGGAAAAAAATATGAATTGCTTGCAGTAGAGCAGCTTGAGCGTCGAATTGGTAAAACAATTAAACCATGTGGACTGTTTATTGATAGTGAACATTATTTTTTGGCAGCAAGTCCTGATGGTTTAATTGATGATCTCGGCATAGTCGAAATTAAGTGTCCTTTTTCCGCTAGAGACTTAACACCACACGAAGGTATAAGACAAAGGAAAATAACTTTTTGGTTTAGGAACGGTGACATCAATAAGAAACATAAATGGTACTACCAAATACAGGGGCAGTTGCATGTTACCAATCGATCGTACTGTGTGTTTGCCGTTTGGACCCCGCACGGCATGAAGTCGGAAACTTTGTTCCGTGATACTACATTTTGGTCTTCTTCTATGGAATCACTTCTCTGCCAATTTTATTTTAACTGTTTACTGCCAGAACTAGTAGACTCTAGAAAAGCCCGAAATATGCCCATAAAAGATCCAGATTATATAGTTAAAGCTATTCAGAGTAGAGAAAAAAAAATAGTTTAATTTTAAGGTATAAAATGTGATGAACGTTTTATTTTATCCTTAACTATCAAGGTAAGAATAAATTCATAAATTACGTATACTTCTATTTTTCTGAGTATCAGTGGTTAAAATTTTGTTCATCAAGTATAAAAAGTTTTATGTTAGCTTCTTTTCGAGTTATGCTACGTCATAAAAACCGAAATAAAAAATTTATACTTCCTATTAGATACAGAACGATTTACCGAAAGTTGTCACCTACCTAACTCTTTATTTTTGTAAAATAGAATAGGCTTTATAAATAAAAAATGACACAGTGTGTTTTGCGCATTTAAAATGTTTTACACGTTAATAAATCTGGGCTTTGCAAATCTCGGCGAATCACCCTATACATTGTTGCTATTAGCTTATTTGTAATAATATCAACTTCTGTTTGGGTTTAGGCTTAGAACAGTTTTTAGAACTTGATTTTTATTTAAATGGTGAATAAAACATTTTTTTATTTAACTACACGTAGGTGTTTGGATTAATTTGAAGCGAAACAAATTTTTCTTTGTTAAACAATCCGGGCGATATCGATTTTTGTTATTTTCACAGTACCTTTGCGATCCGGAAACCATAAAACAGCATGAATTTTGATTGTTTTTGAGGAAGTATGATGTTCGATTAGACCCATTGATAAATAAATGAGCCTATACGCTTTGACAGTACAAAACATGTTCATTATTAATATCTGCATTTTTGCGAATCATGTAAGATTTTTGATTATTTTAGGATTTAATTTACATAATTATTTCACATTTTTTTATTTCTGCGATACAAAAAAGCTAGAATCCTAGATTACAAGAAATAAATATATCCACTTATACCTATAAAATACTAATACACTGGACAATACTAAAACTCTGATAACGTAAAATTTATTCCGAATTACACATTTATTTTTTTGTAAATCCCTGGATTCACACCTGCATACAAATAAACCGATGGCCGCCGTAACATTTGTAATTATCGTAGACGGCGGCCGGCGGCGTCACTTTGTGGATGCAAAATTTGAACTTGTAGAGTCTTAGGTCGTGCGCGATTGAAACCTTATTTTACAAACATTTTGAAAAATTCAAATGACAGATTAAAGACAAAGGATGAATCCACTAATGTATAGAATTACATTTTTTTTAATTTCAATCTAAATAATCCATATTAGTATTTTAAAATCAGCTATTTTAACATACTTTCTAGTCGGCTGAAATGTACATAATTTATTTTTCTTTTAAATTCTATTTCTATACATTAGTAAATTAACTCATCCTCTAATCAATTAAAAAAAAAAACAAATTAATAAAATAAAAAATAAAGGAATGAACGCGCACGAGCGATGCCTTTGTATTTATATAAAATTTCAGGCGGAGGATGAGCCTTAATATCAATATCACGACAAAACTTGTTATAAATAACCATGACCAAATATAGAGCCGATTTACTTAAGAAATTAGTTGACGGCGTCGGTAATTGAAAAATTGATGATGATCTGATTCAACGTGCAGGAACATGAAAATTGACTTGTGCTAACAACTCCCGACTGTCAATGCTAGAATTGCATAATTTAAGGAGAAATTGTGTGGCTAGATAATTTCTTCGATTAATTAATTTATTTATTTTACTTATATAGCATCTGCAGCACATATGCCAATTGCAGATACCGTACTTACTAGCTAACAGGGTACACATAGTATACAAATGCACATAATGTGCCAGATCTATCTAGCAAATCTGGGCCTGAGTCGCAAATAATTTTTGATCAATGACTTACGCATGCTAACACTGTCCACATCCAAATCACCAGCATACACAGTGAAGTAATAACACATTCTATAAACTGGAGAGTTTTTATAAAGATTTATTCTTGGAAAGTCCAAATAAAATGCTTTCTTCTGTCTTGTATTGCCAACATATACTGAGAATGGTAATTGAGAAAAAATACCAGGACAATCTATTCGATTCTTCAAAATCTTAAAGAGATAAAGCAAACATGCCTTTATACGCCTATTTTCAAGTGATAGTCCATTGAACAGACTTAGCAAGTTAAAATGATTGTAACCCTGTTTAGGACAGTAACCATATCTTTTAAGGAACAAATACTTTTAAAATGTACGCTGCACTCGCTCGACGCTCCGACTCAACTAACCCAAACACCATATTGTGGAGACCATATTAAGCTTCCGTACTCCAATTTGGGCAACACAAGACTGTCAAATAGCTTTAGGCAAACATCAACACCAAAATGTTTAGTAGATCTGACGATGAAACCCATTATTTTGTGAGCCTCATTAATTTTGGTTGTGATATGTTGATGTTCCGTAGAATTCAAAGAACCATCAAATATAATTCCCAAATCTTTTTGTGAGGAAGTTTGTTCCAGAGCCAAATCATTGATATTATATTCATTGCACACTATATTTCTATTAAGGGTAAAAGACGTTGTGCATTTTTCAGTATTAGAGTTAAAACCATTTGCCACACACCAGTGAACAACACTATTCAGATCCTCTTGCAGACACACAATCATCCTTCACCGCAATCTCCACAAATAGCTTGAAGTCATCAGCAAACAACAATGCATTCAAATGCTTGTCAAGTTGACAGTCCGACATAAATCATTATCCGCTACTAAAAACAGGAGAGGACCCAGATTATACTCCTGAGGTACGCCTGACGCACTCCTATATATCTATGTCTGACTTTGTCCCTTTTATCTCCACATAGTGCTTTCTGTCTGTCAAGTATGCAGCTATTAAGTTTACCAAATTTTCGGTTACATCCATTATGTGTAGTGAATCAATTATTAACCCTATCAAACGCCTTTTCCATATCAGTATAGATTACATCAACTTGTGTTTTATTATTAAGAGAATTATAAATAAATTGCGAGAAAGTTAGTAAATTACTTATAGTAGATTTATTTGGTAAAAATCCATGTTGGTATTCAGAAATATTATGTTTTACTTCCTCATAGATTCAGTGGCGGCTCGTGAGGTTTTAAAGAGGTAGTGCGCAATTTATGTAGGTTTTTTCGTACGCAAAGGGGGATGCCCGCTGCAGGCGCCGCCGGAGGCTTACCCGCCGAAGGCCAGAAAGTTTTGGGGATGTCACGCGCATTTTTTACCCAAAACTCGTCAAAATCGTTTAAAAAATGAATTCGGCGCCCTCTTGAATGGAAATCGTTGCGCACTAAAAGAAATTAATAAGTAGGTACTTATCGATTCCAGAAGAGTAAACCATTAAAACAGTTTATTGTAACTACAAATCAATAAAGTTAAAAAAAAAATCAGGAGAAGTTAGAAAACGTTAAAAAATTTATCGGTTTGATGGCAAAAAAGTGTTATTGAACATCTTTTTGTCGATGGTTAGCCCTTCGACTTTGCCGTTTCCTAGCTTTAAAGTGAAATTCCATTCGCCACAAGATTTCGGGGGTTAAAATGTCTGGTGAAAGACCGACCATCCTTTTTCTTGGCACATGTTTGGTCTAATTTTAAAACCGGCAACGGTCGCCCTAACCTCTTTATTTCAATCTTTTTATTCAGATCCAATAGAGAAAAGTTATTTTTAATAATATTGTTAACTGAATTTATGCCCCCACAGCAATTGTTAGAACCCGAACTACTAGCCATGACTGTAGAATAATAGTATATAAATAAAAATATAAAACACTAAACAATATTACGTACACTAAACTCACGAGTTTATATGCAGCTAATTAACAAGCGTGAACGAACCGAACAAAACAAAAATAAATTCACGGCTCGACTGGAGTATAATACAGATTAATACTTATAATAGTAGTATGTAATATTCGCTCTAAAAAACGATTTACCTCCCACTTTTTCCACACAAGCTGAATTTTTCAGGACCTATAATAAATGTGTTGCATCAGCCGTAGCTTGAAGGCGAAGAGGCTGGACATATTTAATTAGGGCGTAAACCCATGACGTCTCTCATTATTTATTGTTATACCATTGTTAGTTTATAAGCTACAAATATGGGATTCGCTCTATTACCTTGTCAAGACATAAGCGAAACTTTTATAAAGAATATTTTTTTTTTCATTTAGGCCTTCCCTTTTTGTTAATTGAGTGTTATATTTAAAAATAACTATTTTTTAATTAAATTTTTGCCCGGTTGAAACCGAGATATTTACATTTAAATTTTTTTTCGGCCATATGGGCTAATGCAAATGATTTTTTTTGGATAATTATCAAAAAATACTTCCTACAAAGACCTTATTGTGCATTGGACCAAAAAATAAGTATTTTTTCCTCTAAACGATGGTACCAATATCTCGATTTTTAATGCTAATGTCCTTTTGTGGAGTCTAATTTTGTATTACCTCCGGGATAAGGGTTATCTTATCATGTACCTTCATCCCTGAAAAAATCAGCTTGTGACACCCTACTATATACGCAAGAATTGCAAATTATCACTAAATTAAGCTACAAAGTGCGGATCTAAATAGCGCACGGATGAGCCTTGACTTCTCGTGATTTTACGAACATTCCCGACCGTTTTGCATGACGAAAATGCATTTAACAAGAGCGCCGAACACTAGCGCACGGCAGATTTAAACTAGTTGTGGTTACGGAAGGAGGCCGCCGTTGGACGCTCTGCGTTTTGATAGTCGCCGTCGTGCCTCGATTTCGCTCTTATAAATAATGTATTCTGCGGCCAGTGGGGATTCAAAAATATGTAAATTCGTAAATTATAGTTAGTTTATGTTAAATTGTATGTAGGGAAGATTTTATTTTTCCGTTTACTTTCGAAGGCAGTGCGCGCGCACGGGCGCAGTTATTGAGAAGCCGCCCCTGCATAGATTCTATTAAAAAAAACTATTTCAAGAACTTTAGGTATGGCATTTACTATAGTAATGGGCCGATAGTTGGGTAACTTTATGTCCTACGCCACTTTTAAAAGTCGGTAAAACCGTCTGTAGGGTAAGTCGATGTTTTAAGACTAAGGTTAAATATGCATAGCAAAGGTTCCAACAGGAACTCACCATAACCCTTAACAATATACCCAGGTAACACATCCGGTCCAATAGCTCTGTTTCCCTTTAATATTTTTAGAGCTGCCCAGATCTCAGATTCTGTAAAAGGAAGGGCACAAAAGCAATTTTCGGTACATCCACAAAGGATTCCAGTTGTCCCCCAGTGGAAAACACGAAACCAAAATAAGACGCAAACATATCTGCGATGCTCTTAGTGCCCGAACAGAAAGCATTATTGTAACAGACTTCTGTTGGATTAAAATCTTCATTTTTATTCGATTTGACATAAGACCAGAAATTTTTGGGGTCACTGAGCAAGCTAGCTTCAACTTGCGTCATGTATCCTATGTGCGCCTTTTTTATTTTACTTTTTATTAGCTGTTAAAATATTTATACTTTGTATGCCAGTAACATGTTCTATACTTTTTATATTTTCCAAAGTATGTTTCTTTTTTTGCAATCAATTTAATTATATCACTATTATATCACACGGGAAAGGTTCTCCCAACTTGGGTCGACATGGGAATACACTGAACAACTATCTTATGAATTTTTTTTTTATAAAATTCAGTAATTATAGCATTAACATCACATCACTCATAAAGAGTCTTCCAATCCTGACTCTGGATTAACATATACATTAGCGCAAAGCTTGCTTTTTTAAAATTAAGTTTTGTATTCTGCACTTGTTCACATTCAGCCCATTGATGCTTACAATTACACATTACTGACAATGCAGGATGGTGCTGATGTATGGCAACAAGGGGCCATCATCAGTTTCCACTTTGGAGTCATGTAAATAGGGGCTAACAATCACCAAATCCAAAAGAACGCCATGAACATTACGCACACAATAAACCTGTAAGAAACCTGTATATGCCAAGAAACTCTTAAAATCACATATATGTTCATTAGGGACGTCCAACACAAGAGCATTCAAATTAAAATCTCCCAAAATTATACAATCACAATTTAAAAGATTTGTTTCAACACAGTTATAAAATCTTCTATTCATATCCAGTTTGGGTTAGTTATGTACAACCACTATTATAGATACACTTTCTATGGTTTACAGTGTAAGTCTTACACATAGCACTGCAAGGTCACTATCAAACATGTGACATTCTTGCGCAACTAAGTTTTTGTCCACTGCTAGTAAAACTCCACCCTATTTTTTCCCCGTTAATACCTGATTTCTGTCTTTTCTGAATATAATTCTATCATTATTAAACTTCGTTAAATGCCGAATTATTCAACCAAGTATCAGTGAGAGCAATTACATCTGCGTCATTATTTAACATATTTAACATTAAATTATCTAACGTTTTAATGCCTCTACAATTCTGATAGTACAAACTCATCATTCCTAGGTGACTCCCAGTGGAGTCCCCCGAGTTGAAAAATTTGAGTCACCAAAACCAGTCAATTAGCCTGTCATTCATATTGTCAGTATTTGAGTCATTACTGATTGGGTCAGTCAGATTTGAAAACTTATCATTAATATCACCACCATTATCCAATAATATCACAGGCCCAGAATTTGCACTCGGTGTCTCTCCGTTTAGTATACAATGCTCAGCTATTCTAGATGTTTTAATATAAATTAAAGTGCTCTCTTTGTCAATGAAGAAGCTTCTTTGAGCGCAGTATACAGCAACCGAGAAAGAGCAAAATTGCTCACATACCAAGATACATAACACAATTTTTAGCAAATTTATTTACATAGTTTAAGAAATCACTAAGCTTTCTATTACAACTTTCTTTGTATGATTTTATTTTTTATAGATGTGGGTAAGAATATGATATTTGTGTTGGTGCAGTACTTCAGCAGACTTCAGCTTCTTATTAATATAACGCTATCTCGGGTATATACCAGCTGCTAAGTCATTTGCTTCACACCCAAGTCTTTTTCAGTGAAATTATGCACCAAGCTGTCTATATTCCCAACCACGCATTCTTGCCTAGCAAAAGTCTAATGTTAGGTTAAGTCTCTAGTTTTTAATATACAAGATCAATTCTTCTATCCTCCAGGCTTGCAAAATTGTAGATTATATCTTCGTAAAACGGTTGCATGTTCATTAATTCATTCATCAAGCAGTTCCTTTTCAATCGAAGTCTTTGATAAATGAATACCACAAAATGGTACCTTTATGGGACGAAAATACACCCAGTGGGCTACAACGCAAGTTTTACCTTATAGCATCAATGGAGCTGTTGGTCGTGGAGAGGTGGGGAAGCCTTAATAAATTGTATGATGCACTACTTCAAACCAGAGACAGACAATGATGGAATTAAAACAGGTATGTTTTTCTACTAATTTTTTCATTTTTGCGGTTTGTTTTTTTTTTAATTAGGTAAAAATATGGAAAAAATAATATATTGACAACCAAGTAATGAAATGTTTTTCTTTTGTTGCAGGAAGAATAGAATACAACCCAGTTTTCAGTAAAACCGCCCAATGAGGTGCAAAAAAAAATTTGCGACATCAAATGGTTAGTTCCAAACACTAAGCGCCCTGAATTTTGCCCGGTACCCTTCTATTACATGCCTATATCAAAACGTTCAACAAACATCAAGAGAGATAGGCTGTTTTTGACACCAAACCCAACATGGAACACTGCACACACCTTAGGATGGTTTAAAAATATCTTTGTGGGATGAAACGAGCTATCAAAATGGACAAAAGAAGCTGCGGATAGAACTGGTTTAAACACAAAAGATATAAAAAATACAAACCACTCACTAGGAGCGACAGCTGTCAGCAACCTAGCAAAAGCAGGGATCGAAGAGCAACAGCCGTTAAAAATAACAGGACATAATCAAGCTAGTTACATAAAACCCTATTTACAAATGGATAGTAACCATCACTCAACAATTATAAATGCTTTAAGAAATGGAAGCAAGGAGCCTGAAGCATCTTCTTCTCAGGGGGCAAATAAACCAAAACACTACTACTGCTGCAACGTCCTCCGAAGATGATGTGCATTTATCTGAAGTATCAAGCATTATGAAAAATCATAACAATCTATTAAACGATTATGATTCGAATGTTTCGTAAAGTGAAATAAAGAATCTTTGATTTAATTCATTTTACTAGTGGAAAGGAATCTTTTATCATTTATGATTTAAATCTATCATACATATTTCAAGAATTATTGTATAAATAGTTGTATATTTCCGTAATTATTTTCTCAATAACACATTCTGTCTTTACTATAATATTTTTGCTTCAAACGTCAGTAAATCCGTCTGCCGTCTGTGTAGGCGGCCGAGAAGTTTCATTTTTCCTCCGCCGTAGCTTTACTTTTCACTTTTTCGCCGGCGGAGTGAAAAGTGTTATCATGGCAACATAGATACAATCAAACAACAAAACAAGCGTCAACAACTCAAGATTTATTAAACTAAAACTTTTATTTATCACTCAATTTGTGCACTGCATTTCTAAAAATCACTAATTTAGGAACAAATTGGTTATTATTTAATCGAACTTACTCAATAACTGCTTATAAATACGGAATTAAAACGCAATCGGAGACGCAATTTTAAAATAGTTATTTATGCAACAAGTGTGTAAAATGATCCTTTTTTTATGAATGGGAATATTGTCGCATTCGCCTACGGCTCATGAATTAAAAAGGGTACTTTACACATGAGTAGCATACAAAATTTTTTCTACTACCGAAAAATATATGAAAAAATAAAAATATTATTAAATTACTTTACGCACTGCCCTAAATGTCAAATAATATGTCAGATTTACATTGCGCACTAGTGCGTAAAATAACTTTTTTTTTTATTACGCATGCATCATAATCAGCGATTATCGCACGCTGCAGCGTGCTTAAAATGATGTTTATGATGCGCCTACTTTTTTAAAGGTTGCTATAGAAACATTTGATAATGTCAAATGTGACAGATTAATATATTCGTCAATATATCCCTTAAGTTTAATATTTAAAATATTTTTGAGATTATGATGCATTCGTAATCAAAAATAGGGTATGATATATGTGTATAAGAAGCCTTTAAAGCCCTTGCGACTTACAAAACACTCCGCTGCGCGTCGTGTTTTGAAATATGTCGCGCGTGCTTTAAAGGCCCTCTTATACCCTTATATCATAATATACTATTACGCACTGCACATTAAAAAGGCCCATTTTACGAATCTTAGAGAGTGCGTAAAGTGAATATTTACGCACGGTAGTTGAAAAAAATAATTATTGTTGACAGTGTCCACTGACAAAGCTTTATGTTACATTACTATGCAACAACCTGTGCCTATTCACCGACACCGGTCTAAGCCGCCTTGCAAACCCACTTATCTTTAATAATAATAATTATTACTATTTAAAAGAGATGTTTTTGCTTTAATTTGTCGACATTTGAAGAAAAAACAGCATATTTTATTTGGAGGAAAAGTTACTTTTCATGGCTTGCTCTCTATTACCAGCCTCACCCCGTTCGGCTGTTAAACACGAGCGCGCCATGAAAAGTATCACTTTTCCTCCATATACAATAATATACTATTTGCTTACCATATGTGTGGATATTTCGTTATGTATGCTCATATCGCCCATTAGAAATGAACAGTCTCCTTTCTTGTCCAGAACTACTACGCACTGAGCGGTGTTGTGTCCAGACAGTTTTGTAACATAATTTGAAGAATCTTTTGGAATGTGTCTCATCAGAATGTGACCTAAAAATAGTATGAGCAGTTTTTAAAATAGTAGGTCGGTTAGTACACTGCCGAACATCGGCTTAGCTAGGCTTAGTTTTCAGGGGGGGGGGGGGGCGGCGCCAGGCGTACACTGGTCCCCGTAGGCGGCGGCGCCGGAAGCCCTTCCGCCAAGGGCGGGAAATTTTCGGGGGTGCCACGCCCAATGTTCCCCCAAAAGTTAAAATGGTTAAAAAAAAATTTGGTCTGTGCTTAAGACTGCACGACAGAAGTGAAAACTTCATCAGGCGGGGTCATCGTTTGTCAGGATTTCGATACGAGCCTTCGTTGCAGAGATACGGGCGAAAAACGCTTTCCCCCCCAAAATCCCCTTTTAAATTAGAGCCCCCGTTCCCCCCCCGTATGGCCCCGCATGGGGCGCACCTACCATAAAAATTTCGACCCCGTACCTCTTCCCGTTCTCCCGGAATTAATTATTTCAGTTTTAACCCAAACGTGGGGGGGTACGGGGTCCCGTTCTCGTCCAGGATGTTCTTTCTCTTTACCCCGGCTACATCCCCTGAAAATTTCGGCCCTCACCTATAAGGGAACATGCCAGTATAAGGACGCGTGACGCGTGACGACTCGGTCTCATTCAACCCCCACAAAAGAAAAATTGCAAAAGGCGTCTAAAGAAGTTTTCACTTCAAAAAAAATTGTGTGTGCTTAAGACCACACGATAGAAGTGAAAACTTCGACAAGCGGTGTCATCGTTTATCACAATTTCGATCCGAGCCTTCGTTGCAGAGATACGGGCGAAAAACGGTTTTCCCCCTAAATCCCCCCCTTAAATTAGAGCCCCGTTCCCCCCGTATGGTCTAAGGTAGCCCCCCATGGGGCGCACCTACGATACAAATTTCGACCCCGTTTCCCGTTTTCCCGGAATTAATTATTTAAGATTTTCCTTCCCTCCTCTCCCCTGGCCAAACGTGAGGGGTACGGGGTCCCGTCTTCGTCCAGGATCTTCTTTTTTACCCCGGCTACAACCCCTGAAAATTTCGGCCCTCTACCTATACGGGAACATGCCAGTATAAGGAGCGTTACGTTACATATCCGAGCATGACGCGTTATGCGTGACGCGTGACCGCTCGGTCTAATTCAACCCCCACAAAAAAAATTGCAAAACGCGCCTAAAGAAGTTTTCACTTCAAAAAAACAAATAGGTCGTGGGTTCCCTTGTGACCAATACGTTTATATTTAAGAATAAGGAGAATAGAAAAAACCAATTAAAAACATAAACATGATGATGATTTTTTAAATTAAATCAAACCAGTTTCCCCATAGATAAAGGATTCAATTGAAAACTCTACTTATGTAACTGTAATCTGTACTGGGTTTTCACGTATATTTAGTCCCCCACAACAGGGGTTATTTCAAAAGTTAACGAAAAATGTTAAACATGCAACTTATGTTTTTTCTGAACCGTTAGAATTTCTTAACAAAAATGCAAACAGGTTGTTATATATTTTAATGAAACACCCTGTATATTATTAGCTAAAGAGAAAGGCCCTTCTCTCTTGATTTCCAAAATATATAGTTTGCCTATATTTGCACAAGGCGTCCTTAGCATATTTTGATATTAAAATCGAAATGTTTTAAAAGCAAGGGTGGCTTGGTAAATTGATTATCTTGGATGACAGTTGATAGCAGGTGTTTTTCTTTCACCTACACTAAGTACACCTTTTGCACCAACCCTTTTTCTTTCTCCGGTGCACTTGCACTGAGTGCCATTTAGTGCAGCACTTTCTCCACCGACTATTTTGTTGGTGTAAGTTGGTGCAGGATAGTGGGACAATGGCGAACTGGCGGAGATTTTTGAGATGGCTTTTTCTTTGGCTGCGACACTGACGTACACCAAGTGCAGTTGGTGTAGGTGAAAGAAAAACACCTAATATTTGTCAAACTGAGTGGTGATAACTGCTAAAATGGGTTATGCAGTGAGAGAAAAGTGTGATATTGTTCGCCAGCTTTATTCTGATAAAAGAAATGCAATAAAAACGCGTAACGAGTATCATAGATTATATCCAGAAAGACCGGTACCATCTATAAGCACAATTCGCTATATTGCCAGACAATTTGAAATAAGAAATTCACTTGAAAGGAACAAGATAACAGTTCAAAGGAAAGTTAAGGAAGATTTAGAAGTAATGCTTTATTTTAATGCAAATATTTTAATGAAGAAATCCATTTGTTTTCTTTTTTAGAAAATCCGGAAAGATCGAATCCTGATGTAGCAATTTAATTTAATAAGTCATGGGGTAAAATTCACGAAACACTCGTTGAATCTAAATATCACCCATATAAATGTTTACCGGTTCACAAATTAACAGAAAATCATAAGCGTCAAAGGCTTGAATTTTGCTTGGAAATTAAATTAAGGATGCGTGGAGAAGATTAAAATCTTTTCAATAAAATTATTTTCGTAGATGAAGCCACCTTTACCACAAACGGTATGTTTAACCGTAAAAACAAACATTTCTGGGCAAATACAAACCCCCACAAAATTCAAGAAGTTAAGATCTAAGGTCGTCAGAGCATTAATGTCTGGTGTGGCAATTTGAGTGATCGGATTATTGATCCAGTCATTTTCCAGGGGACTTTAACAGGTCAAAAATATTTTCAACTTTTACAGAATGAAATTGAATTACTATTGGAAGAAATTTCCGTTGCGTAGTATCACTATTTAATTTGGCAACAAGACGATGCGTCGTCGGCACATGATATTATACCTGTCGTAAATTATCTTATGAGTTGATACGTCGATGTCTTCTTGCAGGCCAATAGATTGTGGAGTACCCCAGGATTCTGTACTAAGCCCCATTTTGTTTCTGCTGTTTATCAACGACTTTGCTTGTCTGGACATTAGCGGGTAAAGTCTCTTTGCAGATGATACTAGTTTCACTTGGAGCAACCCGGATATTACGGCGCTTCATAAAGCTGTGTCTAGCGACTTAATCACCATTAAATCATGGTGCGATTCTAATCTCCTGTGCCTCAACGTTTCTAAAACTAAAGTTTTGTCATATACGTTGCAATCTTTTGTACTTAATAACACCACTATGACGTCGTTGAATCTGTGAAATTCTTGGGGCTTGTTGTGGACAACCATTTGAAGTGGGACTTGCACATCGATGCCTTATCAAAAAAATTGGGTTCTGCTAAGAACTGTTTCCAGGGAGCCCGTATCAACTGCTAGAACAGTCTATTATGCCCTTTTTGAGTCGCACCTCCGATACGCCCTTCCATTCTGGGGTACGTGTTGTGCGATTCAATTTGAGCGTATTTTCAAACTACAAAAGAGAGCTGTTCGATATTCACTGGGACTAAACAGTAGAACTCACTGCCAGGATTACTTTAAAGTATTGAAAATATTAAATCTTCCTTCCTTATTCATATTTGAATCAGTTTGCTAAATCCGCAAGCACGTATCTGCCATTCCAGATAGGCCATTTTACAACTATCCACTTAGGAATGCGGAGCATGATCTGCCAACCCCACGCTCAGAATTAATTAAAAGCTCTATATTGTACAATGCAAAAAAATGCACAATTATCTACCATTTGAACTGAAGTCAATAACAACTTTCCCGCATTTCGCAGAGCTTTGAGATTATACTTACTGGAGAGAGCCTTTTACTTTTCTAATTAATCTTAATTTTGAGCATCTTACACACTGGTTTAATGATTTCATGTTTAATGTTTAATGTTTGGTATTCAGTGTTTAGGATTTGATGTTGAATATTTTGCCATTTAATATTTTAAATAATATTTTGACCACGCACAATTTGCACAATTGTATAAAGTTTTGAATAGTTAGGCTTTTCTTTTTATTATATATTTCTATTTGTGTTTTTATATGTTTTGTACTCTGTCTAGAAATTGGAAAATGTTTTGACAATAAAGCAACCATTATTATTATTATTATTATTATTATTATTATTATTATTATTATTAT
>MU193112.1:3606-15483 GCA_016904865.1 Pissodes strobi
GACGGTTTCGATACGTTATAATCAACTTTAAAAGATTTGGTTAGTTTTGGTTAGTCGTTTAATCAACTTTCGGTTAGTTTCACTTAGTATCAAATTAGTTTACTTATTTGAGCTGGTTCCGACACTTTATAATAAATTTTTCATAAATCACTGTCATGAAACTAAAGAAGCATTCACTTAAAAAAAAATGCACAAAAGCAAAAAGCAACAGTCAACGCTACAAAACGAAAATAGGTCAAAACCAAATGGTTCTGATCGACACCTGCTGAAACGGAAACAACAGCACAGTGTTTTAGTGCGCATGACAAAACGGAATCTTCTTTGTTTACGTGTTTCGATTTTGCGTCGATTTTGACATGCGCAGTAACCCGTTTTTGAATATCGCAACAGACGGTTATTGCTTATCCACTCCTATAAATCAATGCTTACTATAGAATTACGATATCAAGTCTCATATGATAAAACACTAAACGATAACATTTAGGCGTAATGTTCTACGCCATTTTGGTTACACTATCTTTTATTGTTAACTTTTGTTTTAGAAAATCACAGATTAGTATTCCTGAGTGCAGGATTCCAAGAAGCTAGAGAATATCGATATTGGCATGAAGCCAGTCGAGGACTAGATATTGAAGGCCTATTGGAGGATTTAAGCAATGCTCCGGAAGGTGCAGTTATTATATTGCACGCATGTGCCCATAATCCAACAGGTTGTGATCCAACACAAGAGCAATGGGGCCGGATTGCAAAAGTAATCAAAGAGAAGAAATTATTCCCTTTCTTTGATTCTGCATATCAAGGGTTTGCGTCCGGTGATTTAGATAAAGATGCTTGGGCAGTAAGATTTTTTGTTAATCAAGGATTTGAGATATTATGCGCTCAGTCGTATGCCAAGAACTTTGGACTTTATAGTAAGGATTTATAATATTTGAAATATTAAATAAATTTGTTTAAGTGATTTTTGCATAACATACTTTTTCATTTGGATTTATATTTACTTTGTTGCTTTGATTATACTGTAGACGGAGGCAAATATAAAAATCTGTTACAATTTTTTGTACTAATTATATCCGGTAATTTGTTTTGTTTGTACAAACTTAGAGCAGAAAATATTAACAAAATTAAAGCCCATTAATTGTAAAAAATAGATACAAAATTTATGGCAATTTAGTATTTTTAGGAACCCTACTGAATTTAGTTCATTCATATTTTAATATTTCAGATGAACGTACTGGAAATTTAACTGTGGTTACAAACGATCTTTCTAACGTAGCTGCCGTGAAATCGCAAATAACCCTAACGATTAGAGGAATGTACTCAACTCCGCCAAGCCATGGAGCAAGAATTGTAGCGCACGTGCTAAATAATAAGGAATTATTTAATCAGTGGTAAGATAACTTTTCAACAATGATTCTTATTTGACACTAATCAAGGATTTGAAATAGCCAGCTGCTTTTTAATGGACATCTACACATCTTATTGTGTATATTAATTGTTCTCGAATTAATCGTAGATTTTTAATTAAGGTCTAAGCTATGTTACATACTTTGCAGTAGCAGAGTAAATACGAAGCAGGTCTTAACATCTACATTTTGGCTATTTGAAATACAGCGAAGCTCATCAAAATTTTATGTTAATAGGCAGTATTTTCAAAGTCAAAGTCAAAAAAGCTTTATTGTATAAAGAATCATCACATTCCTATTTACAAAGCCACAAAACAAAAACAGATATTTTATAAAATGTATTTAAAATGTGTTTGGTGTTTGGTGCGCCCCAAACCAAGACCAAAAAAAAAAAGGAATAAGAATAACATGAGTGCGACAACCAATCTACACTACATTTTAAGTTAAATGGTGATCATATTAGACAATACAGCCGTTGACGAGCTTCTCAACCATTATGGTATCGTTAGGTAAATTGGTATACTCCATAATATTGCAATCCTAAATAATATAAACAAAGCAAACTTAATTAGTCTATAGTTTTCTAAAAATTCAACATGTTCGTCAGGTATTAAAATCACATTAAAACGAGGAACGCTGAAATAAGGAACATATCGGTACACTAGAAAGTATCGCGGAAAAATTCTTCTATGGTATAGAGCCTTTACCTCTTTTCGAAATATTTTCAGATTTTGAATTTTTCTAATTTTTAGCGGAAGATGATTAAATATTTTTTTACCGTTGTAGAATATTGAATTTTTAGTTTGACTGGAATGAGGTATAGGTAAATTAATTTTAAATGCTTGGCGAGTGGAACGCACTGGGGTTGAATCAATTTCATTCTTAAACTTCTTATAGATTAAGCAAGATGTCTCCAGCAAAAACAAACAGGACAAGGTCAAGATCTTATGGGATAGAAATAGCGGTCTACTAGAATCCCTAATTCTGGCCCTGCACATATACTTAATGGCCCTTTTTTGCAGAACAAATATTATGCTAAATAAATGCTGGGAGCAGCAACCCCAAAAGCTTATGCCGTATCTTAAGTGTGACTCGATTAGGGAGAAATATGCAGTTTTTCTAGCAGCGAAATTCAAGTTGTTCGAAATTACCCTAATCGCATAGCAGCTGGAGCCCAATTTTTTGCTTAGGTTAATAATGTGTGATTCAAACTTTAATCTATCATCCATGTACCCAAACTAACCCAAACCCAGGAATCTGCTTACTTTTTCATTATTTATCACTTGGTCTCCAACTGTTACTTCATTAAAATTGCATTTAAAAGTAAGAATGTTTGTCTTTTTGATGTTGAGAGATAAAAAGTTGGCATCTGTCCATTTTTTTACCACAATCCAAATCCGAGTTAACAGTCGTGGTTTTGTTTTTGCCTCTCAAGTTGTTAACAATTTCCCAACTTCCTTCTGTTTATTTACCGAATTTTGTATACGATTATTAAAGTATTGCTGCTTAGCAGATTTAATAGTTTTCCTAAATGTTTTACGATAATTATTAAAATAAAGCACAAACCAAGCTTTGTCTAAAGCAAATTTTCTAATATAATGCAAGGCGCGCATATTTCTTGATGATATTTTTAAACCCCTAGAAAACCATGGTTGTTTAATTTTATTGTTACACACAAATGTACGGAGGGGAAATGAATCATTAGATATTTTGTACAAAAGGGAATGAAATTCCTTCAACGGTGCCTCAGCATTTAGAACCTCTGACCAGTCAGCATTCTTACATTGAAAACCTATTATGATTTTTTCTCGTAAACAATCTGCTTCGCAGGCTCAACATTACTTAAACTAACTAAGAAATTAAACACAATTGCCTCATGATCAGACAATCCCGCATTGATAGTATCACAATCAATATTTACACTGTCAAAGCTACTGCAGATATAGTCCAACCCTGTGGCGGAATTTGATGTGAGACGTGTAGGCGACTCTACATGTAGTTTTAGATTCAAGGATTCAACATTGCTATCAATGACTGAGATGAAGGGGAAGTTGTATCAAGAAAGTTTACCCCCCTGTCAATACTGTTATTGCATGTAGAGGCAGCCGTGATAAGAGAAGTTCCAACCTATAAATAAAAGTCTTTTCGTCAGTAGTGGGTGGTCTATAAATACACAAAATATAAAAATCAAAAGTGGGACAACACACCATTGAAAATTCAAACTCACTCTCCACAATCATATCATTAAACTTATCAAAGTTAACAAACATAAAAAATTCTAGCATTTTTCTGTGAGCAAATATCAATGTCCCACCATGAACAGTGTTAGATCGGCAATAGCTCGATCACAAGACATAGTCGTTCAAAAGAATTGGTTCATCGTCCTTAAGCCAATGTTCTGTGAGGAGAACAAAATGTGGATAGTGAATATTATCGAGGAAAAGGTTAACATCATCAATTTTATTTCGTACAGATTGTATATTCAACAACATCAAAGAGAAGTTTAAACCATGTGATGTAGTTCTATAAAATCGTTCACACCTACTCCCGGTTTCGCGTCTGTTACAGGTAAATTTTTTTCTGATTTATTGCCCAAGCTGTCAAGTATATCACCCGAGCAAGAAGATAAAGGAACTACTCTAATACCAATACGTGATTCCAGCGAGTAATCACAAATGTAAGAAATGAACACTTTACATAATGACACATTTTTCTACCTATAACCGCGCTCAGCACGATAATTTTCTACCACCCGAACAGACATATTAAAATGTTTTATTACAAATTCAGACAGACATCTTTGAAACTCTTCACAGAGATCCATGTTTACAATCTTATAATCATGTTTATAACAAAAAAATAGATTTGTAAATCTAGCCACAGCCAACAAAGTAAAAAGATCATTAGGTTTAAAAAAACTTACCTATTTATATCTAACATTACTACAATGAAATCCCTATGATTAAAGGAAGTAGCCAACTTAAAGATGTTTTGAGCCAATTCTTTTAGGGGCGCACCTGACATTACCATGCCATTTAAATCAAATAATTTATAATTAATTTATAAATTTTCATATGTGAAATACAGATCGACGTTTGCGGTCTACATATAGTGCAACTGTATGAAGCGCAGGAAGTTCTGTATGGAAATTCCTTATTTCTTAAGGCTTAGTTTGCTAGTACTTAGAAAGTATACTATATCTTTAGTGTCCAATAATATATTTAGGGTTTACGGGGGGCAGGGCAGTGATACTTACGTGCGTGTGGTGCGGGCCGTTCGGGGGATAATGGCTGATCGTGGTGTTACATGCGGACATCCAACGAAACAATATTGCGGATAAGGTTACAAATAATAATTTTGCTGTGACACATCTCAACATTCGTTCGCTAATACAGGTTTCGACGAATTTATCAACTATATAAATAATTATGGGTTTGATGTGTTGGGGGCTATCGGAGACTTGGCTAACCTCTGACTACGATAATAGTGTCTGTAATATAAACGGTTATAATTTTATTAGGAAATATAGAACGGACAGGGGAGGGGGAGTTGAGATTTATATTAGAAAACACATTAAATTTCATATATTCAACTAGACGTTGACTCAGAGAGCTGTGAATTTATTAGCATAAGATTTAATTTAAACAAAAAACATATTTTATTTACAACTATATACTTCGAACGCTGATAATTTTATTGAATTCTTAGAGGATACAATGGGTTTAACTGTGCCGTTTTATGACTGTAATATTCTCAGGAGATTTTAATATTGACCTTTTAAAACATTCTTCTCCTAGAACAAAGCTCTTCAAACTGCTTGATACATTCAATCTTACACAACACATTTCAGAACCAACACGTATGAATTTCACATCAAACACTAGCAGCCTTATCGATGTTATTATAGCAAACAACAACTTTCCTTTTCATGATGTGAATCTGTAATTATCTCCGAAACGGTGTCAGATCACTGTTTAGTGTACACTGTGTTTAATTTAACTATAACGAAAAATCACAATAAACATATAGAACTTAGAAATTATAACGGTATTATATAAGAGTTTGAACATGGAGGCCCATCAATTACAATGTAATCTTATATACTACACAATACTACACAAATAATATCAATGATACATTAAAGAGACACGCGTCTCTAAAAAGGATACGAGTTAAAGAAAAGCCATTTATGCCGTGGGTTACCGATAATATAAAGTTTGATATAGAAATGTTCTATATTGTTGTGGATGATTCATTTTTACCTTGGAATTGATTGCCTTTGGCTCCACAAATTATTAAACTTGGTTTGAATTGTTATAGAGCCTCTTCGGCCCCGGCTCCAGGATGTAAACTGCACAAGTGCAAGTTTAGCGACCCCAATGAAATGTGTACCTATATGACGTTTCGATAAGCAAGTCTGCTTTTTTGAAAACGCTAGCAGACTT
This sequence comes from Pissodes strobi, assembly GCA_016904865.1. NCBI lineage: Eukaryota > Metazoa > Arthropoda > Insecta > Coleoptera > Curculionidae > Pissodes > Pissodes strobi. The sequence continues at coordinate 9,455 of MU193112.1, forward strand.
GCTTATCTAAAAAATTAAGAGATAAGGCTCATCGTAAATATTTAAAAAATAGAACCGAAGCTCGGCTGCAATATTATCGAGATTTTAAGAATTTTACTAAACACTCCATTGTTAGGGAAATAATTTGATATTTTAATTTGATATCTTCAAAAACTGGTACAGACTTTTGGGCAAATGCAAAAAAACTAAATTTGACTCAATACATTTAGTTATTAATACTAATGCCGATGGCATTAGTATTAATTAGATTTACTATTTTATTTAAGGATGTTTCATCAATTAATTCAAGATGAAGCTTCGAGGTTACATTTACATGATTATTTTGTTCGTAAAAATAAAATTTTCTCATTTGAGGTGGTATCGACAACATTATTGCAATTAGCATAATAATTATTTAGTGCTGTTGCGTCTGCAAGTTCATAAGGTATTGTTGAGAATTTGACTTATAATACATTCTCAGTCGCTGGGAGAGGTTTTTCTTATCTAAATTGGTAGACAAGAGTACTGTCATCTGCAAAAGTGTTATTCTTTTCGCTCAGCAGGTCATTAACATAGATGAGGAACATAGTTGGTGAAAGTATTGCGCCCTGAGGCACGTCCGCGTTAATGGTGAATGTATCTGAGATGTGTCCATCAGCTGCAACGTGCAGAGATCCGTTCTTAAGGAAACTGACAAGCCAGCTGCAGAAAGAGGCTGGTAGTCTGAAGGACGGCAGTTTGCTGAGCAGTCCGTCATGCCAACCTCTGTCGAATGCCTTTGAAATATCTAACGCTATCGCTCTAGGTTCTCCGTAGTTGTCAATTGCCCTACTCCATATATGTGTGATATGTGTGATATCTGCTGTCGATCTCTGTTTGCAGAAGCCGTATTAGTTATCGCTAATTATTCTGTTGGTCTCGAGGCACTTGAGTAGTTGCTGTTTGACTACACGTTCCATGACTTTAGAGATTATTGGAAGCAAGGCAATTGGACGATACTTTGATGGCGTGGTTTTCTTGCCTTTCTTTTTTTTTTGGTACAGGTTGCACTCGAGCGACTTTCCAAGAAGATGGGTATATCCTCTTTCGGTAAAACATAGAAAATTGTCTGGAAAGAATGGCTGTTAGTTCGTTGGCGCAGTTCTTTAAACACGATGGCAGGTATTTAATCCGGCCCTGATGCCTTTTGCGTATCTAGCTCTTTGAGGATTTTACGAATATCGGTCGAGAAACTTAACTTCTGCCAAGGTAGTGTTGATGTCGGATATGATGGGGAGATCCTTGTCTTGGGGGACGTTTAAGGTAGAGTGCGATGAAAACATTTCGGCGAGCATGTTTGCTTTTTCCCTTGGCTGTAGTCGCTGTGCCGCCGTGTTCGTCCGTCAAAGGTGGGAGAAACGTTTTTGTAAAGTTATTTCTTACTGCCGACCAGAAATTGCTGGAGCCACTGGGGCATTGCATTGCATCCCTGGTCCTTGGATTGTGTTTGTTCTTAGTTTCGTCAATCACACGTTTGCATTCGTTTCTCGCTTCGACAAAATAATTGCGATTTTCTGCGGTTTGATTTTGCTGCCAGTATTTGCGAAAGAGCCGTGGGTAGAAAACAGTACCCACGGCTCTTTCGCATCTTCTGTCAAGCTAGGGCTTTCCTTTTGGCGGCAACTTGATGGAATTTGGGATGTATGCTTCCATTCCTGAGGCGATTACTTGCGTAATCTCTTCGCAACAGATTCAATGTCAGTCAGTGCCAACGCAGATATCGAGCCAAGGAAAATCTAGGTAGGACTCTCTTAAATCCTCCCGGTTTGTAGAATTGTAACGCCAGATTTTGCGAGGCAATGGCGGATCCTTCTGTAGGAAAGGCAGATCGCAAACCGTTGTAATAAGTTTGTGGTCGAAAGTACCTAATGGCGGACCAACTGTAATTGTGTACTGATCAGGATTTGTGGTTATAAAAAGGTCCAGGAGAGCGGCAAATTCACCCCTCTCTGAGATCCGAGTTGGTTCGTCTACAAGTTGAGTAAGCCCGCAGCTGATGGCAAATGCTTTAGCTGCTCTACCTTCGTTGTCGGTCTTGTTGCGATGTTTGAGCCAGTTGGTGGTGTGGGCGTTAAAATCTCCCAGAACGATTATTTCTGAATTGTGGTGGTCGACCTGTATTTAATCAAATGTGGTAGCTAGTGTTGTAAAAAAGCTTTGATAGGCTCAATCGCTCGGAGGGAGATAGAGGCAGCATATTAACTTGGTTTAATCCCTTGGCAGTGAACTTGAGCCACATGATGTCTAGGTTGTTCGGTTCGAGAGTATTTCCTCGCGGTCACACGAAAGGTCGTTTGGGACAAAAATGCATATTCCCAACTTATGTCTAAATCGGGAGTGTAGGTCGTAACCAGGATAGAGGTAGTTTACTGTTGTTGTTGTAGAACATACTTGTGTGTCTGTAAGGGCCAGTATGTGTGGTCTATTTGTTTGTAGATGTTGATGAACCGAATGAATGTTTGTATTTAGACCTCTTATGTTGCAGAAATCTATTCTAAATTGGTTTGGTATCCTTGCTGACTATGAAACGTTGCATGAAGGGTCACCCGGAGATCCTAATGGCTAGGGAGCACCATCATGTCCATATATTCCTACTGTGAAAACCGGAACCACCAGCGCGGAAACGAAACGTGATTCGGAAAAACCACTTCCCAATTCTGGTGAGGTGGTCGTTCACCGGACAGTGCGAGTCGCCGAGTAGTGTTGTGCATCTACCACCTAGGGCCGCTTCCACTGGAAGCATCGGCCTCAGACTTATTCCTTTGGTGGTCCCTAGCCTAAAAATGTATGTGTAGGGGCTAACCCATAACTCGGAGCTGTCAACTGTTTTCATGTACTTCTCGATGCAACCAGTCATTTGTATGTCCCCTGATGGTCTAGGGGTCGGCATGGTTTGGGTATGTCTTGGGTTAGTTTTGGTTAGAACACCCGTAGCGAGCGAAGCTAGCGGAGGGCCATGCTAAAAGTGAATTTACGGAAGGAAAGATAGAGATATGGGTCAGTCCCTAGACAAAAGTAGCCTGAAAGAGGTGAGAATGTGGTTTTTGGGTCACTTCCCAGTGATTAGCTCCAGACTTTGTACTTTGGTGTTCTCCAGTGGCAACCCCGAATAGCGAAGGCGTCACTCCCCGTAATCAAACTGCTCTCATCAGTTTGACGTTCCTGCCTGCTAATACAATGCAGTACCGCTTGTTACATACTGTCATTGATCAGCTCCAGACTTTGTACTTCGGTGTTCTCCAGCCGGTCGGAGGACGATGGAATTTGATGGGTCACCTCTCGTGGCAACTCGGAACGTTCCTTCTGAAGCGTGTTTACAATATTTTGTATGCATAGAAAACAAGTAATTTTACAAACAGATATTATTTATTTAAATGAAATTTTGAAAATATGGTTGAAGACTTCATAGATTATCAAACAAATCGGTTTCTATGAAACTGAATAGTAGTAATAGGAGTTGTTTTTGACAGGACGAATGGCTATTGTGTGTTTTTTATGATTTTTAAATGCAAAAGATGTTTAATTCGTATATAAAATTATATCGACTAGAGAAAAATGTATCCGATCTTTTTTGTTTTTTAGCCACATTCACTAGGTAAAAAGAGGAAGACCATTATATCGTCACATAATCTTTTTTCAAAAACCCAACTAGCCCAAACTTATACAATTTAAAGTATAAGATTATTTCATCATAAAACGACTAAATTACTAAGTTCAATTCAAGGCTAATTGATGAAATCATACCCCATTTTAAAAAATGTGCTTATTACAATTTATCATATTACCTAGGCATAATATAAATAAGTAAATATACATTTTAATATAAAAATAAGTGTATGTACCTCTTCCTATGTATCAGTAAACATGGGCTTAGCTATTGCCAAGCCAAGTTTATAAAAAGAGTTTTATCAGAAAAACAATTAAGCTAAAAATCTAAAATAAATGTTTTATTAAGAAATTATTTCATTTTCAGAATATTTTAGTTGTTCAAATTTTGCATAAGTAGTTTAAATTGTTTGTATTGGCGTAAACTATAATGGCTTTGGTGTGTCTAGTTACTTGTTTGGGTTTATTTTATTAATTAATTTAATTCTTATTGCATTTTACTTTCGACGTCTCTAAATATCTCGGATAAAACAGGAATGTATTTATTGTTTAGATCTTTTCTAATATTTGATTTAACAATGAAATTTTGGAAATTTCGTTTTTCAGTTTAAAGTTATACATGAATAAAATCATGTTTAAAGCTAGATTCTTGAATCTTATAATGTGAGAAAAAGCATTTGCCTATTAATATAATTTATTTTTTCAATATTTAATACTAGCTTAAGATACTTAAATGAAATGAGTTTTATTTCCAAAATTGTGTTTGAATAAAGGTCAGCCAGTAACGCTTGCCATACGTGTCAGTTGCCTAGAACGGAAGATCTAATTAGGTAATGCTCCAACGCCATGGACTCATTTGTTCTGCAAAGTGTCAAGACAAATACACTTCTAATAATAACATGCAATAATTTATTTATTTATTTATTTATTCAATACATACACTACAGGGAAAGATCCCCAAATGATACAACAATGGTCTTAACTTAATTCAAATAATTTTAGACAAACAAGGTAGGTATATAAGTATTTCATTAAATGAAAGTAACATTCAAAAGGGAAAGAAAAATTTGGTTTATATCACACTTAACATTAAAAATATACACATAGTAATAATTAAACAAAAACGAAGACATACAAAAGAAACACATTTTACAATTCACAATAATTGTGCATTCCCTAATTTACTAAGTTTTTTAAACTGTTAAGACTAATTGAAAAAATGTCGATATGGCTAAAATTTGCATTATCTTCTCCATAATTTATTCGGTGCACTATCTCAGAGGTCTTTACTGAAGTTAAGTTGCCCCAGCAGTTGAGGACAATCAATCCCATCATGGAGGAGTTTATAAAGAAAATACAGAAAGTAGTTATTGCGTCTTACTTCCAGAGTTTCATATCCACAGAACATGGATATGACCTCATAACTCAGGTTGTCGGATGGAACATGATGCTTGTACAAAAGATATTTTAAAAATTTATTTTGGACTTTCTCCAATCTTGATATGTGACATTGATAGTATGGAGACCAGATTCTAACAGACTTCTTATGAGACAATTATAATGATATGTAATGGCTGTGTCGACCATGAGTTTAGTGTTTCTCTTGATAAACCCCAGAAGTCTAAAACATTTTGATATTATTTGATCCAGATGGAGGTTAAAGGTAAGCTTTTGGTCAAATATTACTCTTAGATCGTTAAACGACTGAACCGATCCAAGCACCGTCTCATTAATTTTATTTTCCATGACCAAAGAACTATGGCATCTATAAAAACTCATCTTTTTGCATTTGTCCACGTTCAGCCTCAACCAGTTCTTGTCACACCAGTCAACGAGACGATCAAGATCACTCTGAATGTCAATACTTTCATCAACGATGTTAAAAAATTTAAGGTCGTGTGCGTACAATAGGCACTTTGTAACTCGAAAACAGGAAGAGACATGATTAACAAATAAGGAGAAAAGTACAGGTCCTATGTGTGAGCCCTGGGGTACCTCTGATTGAACATCAACTACCCTTGATGAGACCCCTCCAATGATATGATAATATTGGATGATGGAATTATGAAACTCGAAATAGTTATCCGGAAAATAATAAAAAAATTAAATTACTAACTGGAAAGTTACAATTTTCAAGATATTATGGAAGAAGTTACATCGAAAAATAGGGGTTCAAAAAGAAAGAATGACCATCCCGAAATAATAGATCCATCAATGGTGAGAACACTATATAGGAGAAAACCTTTAAATGGAGCTGATACGTCATGTAATGGTTATTAAATACCATATATACCATAGAACAAACCAATGTGTGCTTTTTTATTTAGAAGAGGTCAACAGTTAAAAAAGTACAAAACTACAATTAACTAGATCAGCAATGCCATAGTATGAGCAAAATACAGCAT
>JAEQML010061655.1:0-25477 GCA_016904865.1 Pissodes strobi
TTACCGTCCTGATTTGAGAGTTTTCAGTTTTCCCGAGTGACTATGATAATTTCGCTTGAACTGCAACAGAACTGAGTTTGCGAAAGCTTAAAGTTTAACACTTTGTGTTCGCTATCGTTTTAATTTGAGACGTTAAGTAGAGAAGTTTTCGAGCCGTAGGTTGCTTTCTAATATTGTCCTATACAGATATCAGAGTACATACATTTATAGCATTTTTCGTATTGTTTGATTTGGTATCATATGGCAACCTAGATAGTACAGTCGAACCACGAACCCAAATAACGAGAGAATCTTTACACCCTATAATTCCTTCTACGTTTTTGATGATCAAAACCTGCTTTAAAAAGATCTGAATCTCAAAAATGAACCACAAAAAATTTAATAGATTTTATAACAATAAAATTATAGATCAGAAAACAATAATTTTGAGAGTCACGATATTTGATTTAGTTTTTGAATTAATAAGCAACCATTACTTGCCAATGACACAGACAAGCGTAGAGTTCCATGATTTGTCAAAAATACCCTCGTCCAAATTGTCCCCAACCCTTCTAAAATATATATTCAGGAAAGTTGAACCGAAAGATATGGACCTAAATATAAATGGAGAAATCTTTAATCATCACCGCTTATTGACCATATCTCCTAACTTACAAGAAATGTTAGTGCGGCAAATAACAAGATACATAACAACCATAGAAAATAGCAACACGTTCCCTACTCCCTGACCATGTTTAGATTTTCGAACTTTTGTCGGGTTTTTCAGGTTAATTTCTCCCTCCCTCTCTTTTCAATAATAAGTTATTATTTTGAAACAATAAAGCAGTATTGCGTTTCAGTTTGAAGTGCATGCCACCTCTGGACAGACCGGAAATCATATTCAGTTTGCCTTTTCAACATCTCGACTAAGAAAACAAGTGCTAAACTTTTAGGATTACCTATAGTGTGGATGAATATGGTGCATTCGATAGCTGAACATTTCCAGCAAAGTATACAAAGTACCCCATGCGTGGAACTTATATACTTGGGGCAACAACTGACTTATAAATCCCTTGATACCTAGAGACTCGATTTCTGTGTAGACTAGTAGCCTACTGTACGTTTCTACTAAGGCCGGAGCTAATGGAACACCTGAAAAAAATCAATAAATATTATTATTGTAACCTGCACAACTCAATTAACGAAATAACGAAAAGATGCAAACTGATTCAGTTAAAAAATGAATTCATAAAAATATTACATAGATTTGCGCTTAAAAGACATGTTAGATATAGTTAATTCTGTTTACACAGTTCCCCTAAAACCCGCACAAATAGGACCAGTTTATCCATTTCATCGATTTTTTCATGAATGTTCCTGATATGTCTGAGCTTAGCGATACCCAACACAATTATGTCTTCTTCTTTCCTCCTGGAAAAGTGGTTACACAATTAGAACTTTGATTTTTAATTGTAGTCTATTTGGAAATGCTGTGAAGTTGTAAATTATTGTCCGATAGAATCTTAACAGACTTTCCATGGGCGTTCCTTAAATCAAGATGTTAAAATGTTAAAAATCTAACACTATACGAAAATATCACGTAAATATGAAAATATTAAAATCAAAATATTACATATTATATAATATCATAATTTACTTGAATATTTTATCCACCTGCATATTTTGTACCTGATCATACCTGAATTGTTATTTATGATGTGTCTATTGGATATTTCCGACCCTTAGCTTGTTAAGGTTTAGTATTTGTTGTAAGACGATCAAGACAGGTTGATACCGAAAACTGTAAAAATTGCAAGTTCTCAGTTTTCCCCAGTGAAGAAAATTTCCAAGTGTCCTTTATCAGTTAACGAGAAGACAATTATTTTAAATGTGTACTATGCGCTTAAACATCAACAGCCTAGTTCTGGTGTGGTTAAAATTGTTGAAATGTGTTGGCAAATGACAGGAGTCGGGCTAACATCTATATATAAAATTTTACGTGAATGAACAAGTGGCCGTATAAAGGCTCCAAAACAAAAATTGTTATGGATGAAAATGAAAAAGGAGGAAGCAGAAGAGCAGTTCATTCGTTTTATTAAATCCCTATGTTAGATAAGATTGATATCACACTCAAAAACGACGAAATTTTTTCTCAAATAAATGGCAAATTATGGGCAACATTGAAAGAAATTAATTTTGAATGGGCTACACAAAACAGAAAATCACTTTTAATAGAAAAAGATGAAAACATTTGCTGGAGAAGAAAGTACCCAAGGATGTTAAAAGATTATCGTAATGAAAACCGAAACATATTTTATTTCGACGAAACATGGGTAAATAAAGGGCATACAGTAACAAGAAGTGGCAGACAAAAATATAAAAAGTTTCCGACAAGCTGCGTTGGAGGGCTGGTCTACAGGAATCAAACCTCCATTTGGAAAAGGCAGCAGATTAATTGTGTAGTGTAAAGGGGTTCGTAGAAGGGGGTCTGTTAACATTTAAGTCGAAACACACTGGAGATTGTCATGAAGACATGAATGCAGATGTATTTGAAGAATACTTCCAGCAAATGTTAGATTTAATACCCCCAGTGCTTGATAATGTAGCCTACCATTCTAGAAATAGAAAAAGTACCAACAAGTGCTTGGCGGAAAGCGGACAAAAAACAGTGGCTTTTGAAAAAAACTCCATTTTGAAGAAGAGATGGTCAAAAAGGAGCTTTTGAATACAGCAAACATGGAAAAGCACTAATATACTGGACATTTAGTCGACGAAATGACAAACAAACGTGGTATTGTTGTACTTCGACTTTCGTCCTACCACTGTGAGCTAAATCCCATAGAGTTAGGGCGCAAGTAAAAAACTTTGTTCTCACCAGAAATACCTACCTACTACCGACAAAATGAAGGATGTTGAGGTACTCTTTCACGAAGCTATTAAATATGTTGATTGAGATAATTGGCGAAAGTGTGTAGAGCATGTAATAAACGAGGAAAAACGAATGTGGCAGCTTGATAATATGGTTAATGAAACAGTAGAACCAATTATTATACATGTGGGTGAGAGTGACAACTCAACCGATTGTTCAGAAGACAATTTGCAGTTTGTTTTTATTGAATATATTATTTGTAGTATTATTGTAATATTATCGTGTGTATTATTGTAAATATTATTGCATATATTTTAGTTTTTATAATTATTTTCTATATTTTTAAACCTTGACTAATTATTATACATCTGTTTATTTGTCTAGTTTCAGAAAGACCATTACACCTATACTTTCTTAATGTCGATGTATTTCAGTACCCAGAAAGTAACTGCTTTTATATTAGAAAACATTTCCAGCGTTGTTAATGAGACGCTACTGACTACTGCTCAAAGATCTGCACAGTTCGTATTTCTTCCATATGTAAATGAAGTTTATTGTATGTTTTATGGTGTACCCCTGCATTTCGCCCGTATTCGGGTGTGTTAAGCCACAGCCGACTTCAAGATCCAGCCGCGAAGTGATACGTGGCAACGCCGCTTTAGCGTGGAGCTGAAGATTACCTCGGCGCGGCGGCAACCGCCGAAAGCGATCGGCGGACGTTTTTTTATTTGTTTTTGAGAACATTTATTGTGTTATTCGCGGTGTTGCGGCTATTAATTATATGGAAAAATTTATAAAATCACTAAGTAACAAATACGTAGTTTTCTATTGGATCACAAAAACAAGTTAATTATTAAATAATATTCTGGGTGGAAAGCTTATGTAGTGTAGAAACAAGGTTTAAAAACGCGCTTTTGATGGGTGTTTCTTTAAAACTATAAATGGTACCTAAGTACGTACCGAAGTATAAGATTATAAAAACTAAAAATTAATACATACCTACCTTTTATTGTCTAATTTTCTTTTTTTTTTGTTTTTAGATAAAGATTTTTCATCAGCGAATTGGTTATTTTTTTCTTAACGTTATTATTAAGCAAAATATTTGAAAATATTGAACAAGCCATTATAAGAAGCGTTTTATACTCCCTACCATAAACACATACCGAGAAAAAATCGCTGAAGAATTCATCCTGTTCTATACGTTTTAAAGTTAAATCAGTTAAAATAGCTTTCTGGTTAACTATCTTAAGAAAGTCATAGTCAGTGGAAACATCATTAATATTTTTTTCTAAAATAGCGCTCATATGAAAGAGCACCCCTTTATTAATGTCCGTTGGGATACTTAAGCCACCACGTTGTAGATAGTCGAAATACTCACTTTGGATGAAATGTCCTTTACTTTCAGCCAGTAAAGAAATGCAAATATCACAAGTGATTTTTTTTGAAATTTTGTGAGCGGCATATCCTGAGATATATATCTCAGCTGACTCATCAATCTCATACTCACTTAAATATTCTGTGGAGATTAAAAATAGAAATTTGTCACAATCGGTGTTTCGAGGCACAGTCCAGTCCAGGTCACATTCCTGGTAACAATAATTATCACTCTGCTTTTGAATCTCTGAAAGTGAAAATATTGTTACGTTTTTCCCGTGGGTTCTTAACAGAATTACAACTTTGCTATTTTCAACTACTACTCTCTTTATTCACTACCACTGTATACAATTTAACTCACTAAACTAGTCTTATAACTTTACCACTAATATCTATTCAACATTCAATGATTAACTGAACTAACTAACCGACTTAGGTCTGCTTATATATAATCTCAAATCTATCACTAATATTCGGGAAGTATTCCGAGGCCACTCTATATGATCTCGACGAAGCCATCGAGATAATTCCAGCTACCCGAAACTTCGCGTCGAGCCGGGCGATGATTCATACAGACAGAGAAGCGAGGGACACGGCGGGGCGGCTAGTTCTATAGGGTAGCACAAAAACGTTCGGATGGTTGTTAGTCGTGACAATATACTTCCAGAGACATTTCTAAAGATATGGTAGACGAATCTTTTTCTCAGCTTTAATAATGTTGTCGAAACTAACATTATAATTGCATCCACCTAAAAGTCTATATTTTTCAAAATGTTTTTTCAATTTCTCTGTTGTGAATTTACCTGGCAGTATGTATGATATGGAGAATTTTTGGAAAGAATAATCAATAATTTCAATGAAAACTGAGCCACTGTGTCGAAGTGCAGAATGAGTTTCTTTTGTAAATCGACCATTATTATTTTCAAGTTTTTGCCATGCATCTAGCCATAAAATAAATTCCTTTAAAAATTGAACAGCTACGTCATCTATTCCTGTAATGGGCTTACACCACTCATTTCTCTTAATATTTGCCTTTAACAAACTAGTGTTATTTACTATGTCCCACCAGCGCCTTATAATTTCTAGAAAATCTGTTGTGTCTTTAAAACCAAATTCTATTAAAGGGGAAATAGTGGAATGATGGCATATATTGTCCGCGAGATAAACTTTTTGACGCTCAAGATTATTTGGAAAAACTGTTTTATAACTAAGTTTTAAAGCTTTTTTCTTTGTCGTACACAAATTTAATTTCTGCAAATTTTGCATATTTAATATTACTAAAATTGTCAAAATCAGGAAACACAAATGTTTGGTTTAGGTTCTTTAGATTCCGCCAATTATTAATTATATTTTTGAATAAATGTACAAAATCAAAGCTTGTACAAATTTTGCAGTTAGGATATTCCGGATTTGAAAAAGAAAATACATTTTTTGTTAAATTTGTAAATAATGAACGATTTATGCTATGATTGTCTGTTATAATACTTGTAACATTAGATAAAATAAAATAATAAAGATACATTTATTTACTTTTTGTATGTACCACAAATTAAATCGCATTCTAACACACACTGTGGTACACGAGCAAGTTTGCCAGATTTCCTTATTAATCAGTGAATTTGACTTTCAAGTAGGTATATTTTGCTTGTAAATAGCACTTACTATTTTAAATTTATTGAACCATGTTACATTTGTTATTCTATAAATACCTAATTTAAATCTACGTTAGTTAACAAAATAAACATACGTAATTACCTACTTTAGAATTTTAAATATTGTCATCAAGCACGCGAAGAATTTCTATAGATAAAAGTGGCAATGCCGCGTGGCTGTCTCCTCTACTTCGACTACGTCTCGTCTACTTTCGGCCGATTCCGGCCGAATAACAAACATAGCGTATTAGTCGTAGTAAAACGGCATGTTTTAAATACATTACTATCGTGTGGTATTCTTTAGTGCTTTGTAACACTTTTTGAGGCAAATCAGTGTTTAATACTTTATCATGGTTCATCATTGTAGAGTTTGCAAGAAAACAAGTCGGAATTTTCCAAAACTTTTGTGTCATCGGTGAGTATTAAATGTCATTTCATTGTCGTCCCTCGAGGACCATACGAAGCAATAAAATAATGCATGTGTTTCTAGTTCAAGTACAAGTAGATGACAATTAGCTTCTAATAACACTTTACAAGTTTATTATATCTGCTAATCAAAAATGAAACTAATCTAGCATAATTGATATTTTCGTCTACACGAGTCATACCGCCTGACGAGTCCTACCGCCTGGCGAGTCCAATTCATTCGCTTGTGCGCGAATTATAAACACACTTCTGAAAACTGAATGGTATATTTGCTTATAAATACTTTAAAAACTTTGCCGTCTACTTTTACTGGACTGATTTGAGGACCAATATATATGAAGATGTCCCGTTAAATTGCCATGGAACCGAATTAATAAAATTATTGTCAAATTATTTTAAAATCAGGATAAATTATGAAAGTTAAAAAGCGAAATCAGTAGTCCTACTCCATTTAATTATTTGAATATTTTTAACGCCATTAGAATGCTAAAAACATTTTACATCTATTACGATAAAAGTATGTTACTATATACTATCCTAAATGAACGGTTTGATTTAGTATTATGGTGTATTGCAATATCTTTAATTTTTAATTAATAAAAATGCACAGTCCTTCGCAAAGATGCAACCGGGGGAATAAAGACTTTTGAATACATTTAAATAGCATTCGTACCTACTCAAGACAATCAAATTAAAATTATGTGCTAAAAAATTCGTTTCTAAACTTGAAAATTTTCGGTCTCAAATTTCCCAATATTTCAATCTCCAGATATAATTTAAGAATCGAACTCTATAAACGACCCACAAATTCCCATTTTTAGATTTACGTAATCAATTTAGATTTGAATTTTGGTGAAAGAAACTAATTACGAAAAATTAAAATGCTACGTCTATGTTTGTTTACCCGCTAGCCACTTTCTGTACCACAGTTTCATTGATAAATACGCACGTCACAGTCTGTGGTATACGATGCAGTTTTCTAGAAAATTATGAATGACAGACTTTGTCTTTTTAAGTAAGTAGTCTTAGCTTGTAACCCATTTTTTTGTACTAAAGAAATGACATTTTTAGTGATAGGAGCCATTTCTGTTCCTTTTATATTTTTTACTGGAAGCAATTTTACGATTTCTGAAAAGCTACCAAAGGATAAACATATCATATATGCTAATACAGTTGTAGCCAAAGAATTGGCATTAGAAGCTACACCAATAAGATTTTTGCCTCTATAGTCTAACCGCTTGCTAATATACACCTCATCGATTAACAAATTAACAATTTTTTCATTGGGTGTTAGAGAGCTAGAAATGATGTTTAAATAATTATTTGTAATTTTGTCATTATCGGTGCTATTTTGATTAGTACTTGGTGACACATTTAGGGTTGACGAGAGATATTGAAAGTATCTTTTGGTGGGTAAATTCAAATAATCTCGCATTAGGTCATAAGCAGAAGGAGAAAAAGACATTACTGTTGTTGATGGTGAGTAATGCTCGATCAAAAGTAATATTCTATTATACAAATTATTATCGTCTGCATTTAAATTATTGGACTTGCTAACATCTTCTGAAGTCTCTAAATTAAGTAAGCTTAAGGCTTTGTTTAAATAATCCATGCTTATCTTTAGAAAATCACAAAACATGAGCGTTACTGACTCGTTTCTTTCACAACGTATGAATTTGTACCGAGACAATATGTTTTCAAGCTGAGACCATCTGCTTAGTTTCATTTCAAAAGGTAAAATCCATTTTAAATCATTGTAAGCCAATTCATTACCTTCCAAAAAAAACTTTTACATTCATACGTTTGTCCACTGAAATCTGTTGACTGAATTTATACACTCAATGGCCAAATCTAGACTATAAAAATAGATTTTTGAGCCACTTACAATTTTAACTTCCCAAAATTCAGAAACGTTGATTTGCTGTGAATAATTTAAAAGATCTTCAAAACTTTTAATTAAATCTGATTGTTCGAGAGCTTGATTAAGTTGAAAGTTACGCTCTTGATGCTCCTTGTTTCGCTCCGCTGGACTTTTTCTAGGAATGGGAACAGTTTTTGACAAGTAAGCAGGCAAATTGGGAATAATGCACGGAACAGCTGTTAAAATTAGTCTCACTTGAGTGGGAATTTTTTTGTGGTGCCACCAGGTAAAATATAATTATCCTTCGCATCTCCGCCATCCCTCATTACACTTTGTAGTATACAACTTTTTCCCAATCGGTACAATTTTTAAAGAAGTTATCTAAAAACATGGTGATTCAGCCGACCCTGGCTAGCCGCTCGAGCTCATGCATCGCCTTGATGCGTCATTACAATTTTGTACCGGTCGGTGACAAGCAAGAATCCGTAAATCGGTTCTTTCTTTTGGTTTTAAGAAGAAAAATGCCTAGAATCGTATTTCTAGTATAGTGAAGTGTTAGTGATACGTCTTGCTCGCAAAGGAGGCGAAAAAAGGGGGCAATATGCATCGGGAGAAGCGAATCAGGGGGTGAGTCCATATAAGATTATATGCCAAAATTTCAAATATACATAAATACATGGTTATCTTAAATATATAAAAACAGAATCTCTTGTATAAAAGCAAAGTAAATGTGTATAATACTAAACTGAGTATTATGAATAAATATGACACTTGTAACCCTTATTTTTTTTACTTAATAAAATTGAAATGGAAAATACTCTCAAACTTCTAAAACTAACTATACTTATTAGAATAAAATAGAGTGCAAACGGGTTACAGTCAAAAATGCGAATGAAGCAGCGCTGCGATTTGAATTATACTAACAAACTGTTATTTATATTTATATACGAGGGCATGACAAAACATTGTTACATTTATTTGTCGTCTTTGCACAATTACACAGAATCAAACAATATATTCGGAATTGAAATATATTATATCGAAATGAATATAAGTAATAAGCAACAGTTAACGATACGAGCTATTCGAACCGTTCTCTAGTAATCTCGTCTAATTGTACATCCTACCAAAGAAATATACTATTCAATCACAAAAAGTCAAAAGGAGGAAATATATACCGGTCGGCCTGCACATTTATTAATGTTTTACATAGAATAAAACGTTTATACCATATAAAGGAATATAAAAATAGAAACAAATGGTTATAATGCCTTCGTATCATTCGTTTTTCGATATTTGATCCCCGTATGGGGCACATGTGGGACTATAAACTACAATTCGATTCGATGCAAATATTGCAAAACAAAAAACAAAGTTATATTTAATTATGATCCACTGACTCATACTGCAGATCTATATGAAAATTTAAGAGTATGACAATTACATAAGGTATTAAAATTTGAACAGAAAAAACTTATTTACAGGATAATAAATAAAACTCAAAATTAAAATATTATCATAATATTTTCAAAGGATATTCATAGCCACAATACTAGAGAGTTTATAGGAAATCATACTGTTATTATTACTAAAATGCAATTATCCTCAATACCAGTGTTCAAAAACACTGTCTAGAGGAATAAGGACTATGTATATTGTAATTATTGCTATTACTGTATTAACAAATACTTTTCAAAAAAAATAAAAATAAAATAAAAAATTAAAATTTTGAGTAAGTCGAAGAGTGTCCTTTTCTCACGAAATTAACCTCTAAAAACTAGCCACAAAGGCAAGCTGACGCATAATTTACGAGCGACTAAATCCGAAGTTGGGTATTATTATAGCTTGCATGGCCCTCCGTTGGCTTTGCTCGCAACGGAAGCTCAATCAACAAGAACTAAAAGTGCTAACCAAAACTAACCCAAAATTAAGGAAAAAAGGCGGAATGTTATCGTTCGGCTTTGTCGAAGCAATGTAATACCGGAACGCATTATTTTTAAACAATTCGTGTTGACATGAGCCGTCCGGTGAGGGAAAAAATTGGAGTAAACATTGCTTGCAGGAGATGTTAATAACTAATAATAATACCTATTTACAAATTCGCATTTGCAGATGCGAATAACTTTAACTAGAATTGGCCTTCACATTTGCAGATGTGAAGGGCCCCCAACAGCCTCCACCCCAGTAGGTATATTATGTAAAAGTAGTTAGAGGCACACTATATCCCTACATTTGCCGATGTAAAGGATATATGTACTGACAAAAATAAAACGGTATAGTGCTATGTATTTGCAGATACAAAAACAAATAACCACCATACTATTGCAACCCTCTTACATAAAATCATTGCATTGGAGGTAGCGAATTATTACACTCTTGGTTTCTATTCAAAACAGAAATTACAGTATTTGCAGATACTGTAAATATGCTAAAAAAATCGTTGCATTTGCAGATGCAGTCGAAAGCATAACCAGGGTTAAGCAGCAAGCAAAAAGGTGAATAGTTCGTTGTATTAGCAGATACAATCGATCGTACCCACTGTCTGCAATTGCAGTTGCAGATAGTGAATATATTCATGAACCTATTTTTCTGTTCAAAAACAGAAATTGCAGCATTTGCAGATGCTGTAAATCGGCTAACAGATCGTTGCATTTGCAGATGCAATCGATATCATAAGTAGCAAAACCAAGGAAACTCTTTTGCATTTGCAAATGCATTAGAAGATCCTCTCACGCTAGCTGAGGAAATAACTTGGCCAAATCAAGACTATCAAGACTTACCAACATCAGAAGCACCAGATGGTCCTGAACAAAGTAACGACCACCTAGCTGTGTAGGTGTAGGAAAAAAAAACGACGAAATCACACCTGCGAGGCCAGAACTACTTACTCAGATAGTTTAGACGGGACAATTACTTATTAAAAGGACTAAAGATAACAAAAAAAAAAAAACAGTATGATAGAGAAGTATCCACCAGCTGCCAGCTGCAATGTCCTCAGACCATCAAAATTAAATTTCTAAGAGAGTACTAAATCCTGCCAAGACAACTACTGTATCAATTACAGAAACAACTATAGTCCGTGGGATTAGTGCCTTAGCCCTCCCTTTCAATAATTTAATTAGCCAACCGCCTGAACGTTTCAAAATTAGCAGAGAAAAAAGGTAAACAGTTCAATAATAGAGTGGGTATAGGATTATAAAATCCCTTTCAATAGGACACCACTCCGGTTAGCAAAGTAGAAGACTACATAGGACGGCAAAAAAATTAATTTCAAAATACGCATTCTTGAGGAAAACTGATCTCTTAAAGATGCATGTTTCCTAATCCCTATGCACAGTAGTCAAAAAAAAAAAAGTTGTTAAGATTCGTTTTTTGCAACGTACTATACCAATTTAATTGTGTTTCATTTGGTTTATGTACAGCTCCATATCTTTTCACAAAACTGAAACCAGTTGTAAGATATGTAAAATTAAAGGGTATAAAAACTGTACTCTACTTAGACAATTGGCTAGTTATTGGTAATTCAAAAGAGAATTGCTTAAAAGTATAAATAAAATTACATAAACATTACAAGATTTAGGTTTTATATAAAAAAAGCGTAGTTATTCCCCCTCAACCATGCTCACTTTTGGGGTTTATACAAGAGAAAAGGGACCTACTGGCAGAACAGTCTATTATCTTTACCCTGAAAAATACTTACTCACATCTCCTTGCGGAGAGAAACAACCATTGTGGAAGAAAATTTCTCTGGGTGTAGGGAAATTACGAAGTTTCCTGAGAAATTAAACTGATTATTTTTTATTGCAAACTATAGAACCGTAAAATATATATATATGTTTACTTATTTTTCATAGGCTATCGAAATCAGCAGTACAAAAAAAAAAAAAAAAAAAAAAATGATGAAACTTCCTCATTGTCAGGAGAGCTATTCTATAACAAAGCGTACCTAATGAAGCGATAAAAGTGATTATTTCTTCATTGACAGATAGCGCCCTGAAACAATACGGAAATACTTACAATAAATAGGGGAATTTCTGTTTTTCTAAGCGCCAACAAATATATAATAAAACCGTAAACTTATTCTTGAGCTCCTAAATATTCAATTGTCTTCGGAGTCATCCTACTCAAACAAAAGACGAAGCGGTTATAAAAAGTTTTCTCAATGGAACGTTTAACATAAGACCCCCAAAATCAAAATACTCAATTACTTGGGATTCCTACCCAGTTCTACAGCGCTTAAAGAGCATGTACCCTCACGAATTCTTAAATCTACAAATCTAACTTTAAAGCTAGTAACACTCTTAATACTAATAACGGCACACAAATCACGGACAACCCGGAAGTAAAAATAGACAATATTTTTAAATATGAATACATAATTGAAATCAGATTCCCGGATAAAATAAAAGCAAGTGGCTTAAACAGGCTTCAACCTAGTTTGATATTAACTTATTTTATTAATCAACCTGAACTATGTATAGTCACACTATTAGAGACTTACATAGAACGCATAAAAGGAAAAAGGGTGCTACCAGTCAATAAAAGGTGAATAGTTCGTTGTATTAGCAGATACAATCGATCGTACCCTCCACTGTCTGCAATTGCAGTTGCAGCTAGTGAACATACGTATTTTTTTGTTCAAAAACAGAAATTACGGCATTCACAGATACTGTAAATATGCTAATAGATCGTTGCATTTGTAGATGCAATCGATACCACAAGTAGCAAAACCAAACAAAATGTAATACTCACTCACAAAAAGCCCTATCACCCAGACAACAGTCAAACCATTAGCAGATGGGTCAAGTTAATACTAAAAGCCAGCAGTATAAACACGGAAATCTTTGGGGCACACAGCACGCGACACGGGGCAACTTCAGCAGCTCAAAGAATGGGAGTTACATTACAAACCATTCAGAAGACAGCTGGCTCGACAGAAAAATCAAAAGTATTCTCGAAATTCTATAAAAAACTTGGCGTGGGTAATCCCACTGGATTGGCATCTTGTTTATTGAACCATAAACTCTAAGGAATCATATAAATATTAAGCTACAATTATAACTTACTTACCAACTTGTTATCATATTACATAAGAATATTGGTATAGTATTAAAAATAAGTTAAAGGTTAATATCAGTTAAGCGTTAAACATGATATATGTACCTTCATGATGTGTGTTATTAAATCTAATGGTTATAAATTTGAATTTTAGTTTATAAAAAGGGCCTTACAAATCTAGGACTACAGAAAACTCGCAGTTTTCAGTTAATGTAGATTACATTGCAAATACTTTAAACATCTACAAAGTGTAATGAGGGATGGCGGAGATGCGAAGGATAATTACAAGATCAATCGACTTACCTGTAAGGAAGATCGATCGGAATTATCCGAGCATCTCCGCCATCCCTCATTACAAACCCACCCAGTCTTTACCTTCTCCCTATCACCCCAAATGCAATGTAATCAAAAATCTCACGAACCAAAATTGTAATGACGCATCAAGGCGATGCATGAGCTCGAGCGGCTAGCCAGGGTCGGCTGAATCACCATGTTTTTAGATATCTTCTTTAAAAATTGTACCGATTGGGAAAAAGTTGTATACTACAAAGTGTAATGAGGGATGGCGGAGATGCTCGGATAATTCCGATCGATCTTCCTTACAGGTAAGTCGATTGATCTTGTAAATATCCTCACGAATAATATCACTTGGCACAAAATGTCTAGCACAAACTTCAGAATATTTAGTGGGAGACTAATCAGCTCTTGAAATGGCTTTCAGCCACTGAATTTTCAGTTTTTCATCTTTTGGGAAGTGGAAAACTGATCGACTTTCTTTCCCTTTTTTTTTAAGCACTGGGATAATTGGAATTGCATCCTGGAATACAGCATGGACTTGGCATATTGATAAATAAAGAAACAAATACACAAAATGTAAAAAAAAGTGTACCACTTACCACCATTCCAAAGTAAACATATGACATATATTTTTTTACATATATTTTTCACTAATTTTAAATCTAATTCACTTATTTATACCTACAAATCGGATATAAGCTAAAATAAACAACACTATCAACGTCCTGGTAAAGATGGCGGACGAGTGTGTATGTCCTTATTGTGATAGAGTAATTAAAAGCCATCAAACGTCTATAGAATGTTCTTCGTGTTGTGCATGGATTCACAAGGGTTGTGCGGGCGTGAGTAAAATGGAGTACGATAAAATATGTGCTCAATTTAAGAAAACTAAATCGCATTCCTGGTCATGCAAAACTTGCATAAAAAATGTAAACAAACGTTTATCATTTGGAAAAGGTGGTGTCTCGGGTACTGGCAATAGTGCCGGCTGCAGTCTAAGTAAAAACACGGCAATCGGTGATCACCTCCATGAACCTGGCGTTCCGCCGGTAACTGGGAGGGACGAGTCCTCAATTGTGAGGTTATGTTACGAAAACAATTAGTTAATTTAGTAAATAAACCGAGCACAACAAACAAAGATGTTCTCTGTGTTATTTCTGGGGTTGTTGAACTTCTTCTCGATCAGAAAAGAGGGTTACAAACTGCCCTTTATGAGATCAATGAGAAAATACACTCTAAAAATGAGCGAATCAATCTTTTGGAATCCAAAGTTATCGAGCTTCAGAAGGAAATCTCTTCAATCAGAGCGGGAGATGGTGGTGATAGAGGTCTACTCTCGTCCGGCCCGTTATCTGACAAAAGTGCTGATATGTTTACAGAATTACAAGAGAGGTCGACAAGGTCTAGAAATTTAATGGTGTTCAATGTTGACGAGAACTCTTCAAAGGACGTTAAAGTGCGAGTGAATCACGACAAATTTCACGTTAGTAATCTGCTTAGCACACTGGAAGTTCAGCGGGTTGGAGAGTACAAAGTCGTGCGTGTGGGTAGATCGGGTGACCATCCGAGGCCTATTAAGGTGATTTTCTCTGATTCGGGTGTTGTCTCACAGTGCTTTAAAATGAAGTCAAGAAGCAGTGGGAGTAATATTAAAATTAAACCTGATCTCACTGTAATGCAGAGAAGTGTTATAAAGTCCTTATATGAGGAATTGGGTCGCAGGAAGAGTGATGGTGAGGAGAATATAGGAATCCGATTCAAAAATGGTAGTCCTTTTATTGCTAAAAGCAATACAAACCAGCAAAGCCAAACCACAAATACATGCTCAAAAAACGAACACTAACCCCATTGAAGGTGTATTATCAAAATGTCGGTGGCATGAACACGAAAATTAAGGACTTGAAACAGTCAATATCTCTGTGTAATTACGATATTATTATGCTAACTGAAAGCTGGCTGAATGATAGAGTGGCTGATGCTGAAGTTTGTGTAAAGGGCTTCACAGCATTTCGTAGCGACAGAACCGAGATAACTAGTGAGAAGAAGAGGGTAGGGGGAGTTATTATTTTTGTGCGTAAGACCAATGCCCTGGGATAATAAAAACAAAGTATAATTTGGTGGAACACCTCTTTGTGTTTGTTAAGCGGGGCTCCTCTCATCTGGTTGTTGGTGGAGTTTATATACCTCCGAACAAAGAAGCAGGCACATATTTTCATCATTGCGAGGCTGTTGAGGAAATATGCCATGACTACTCCACTGCCAGCCTTTTGCTTTGTGGGGACTATAATTTACCTCTTGCCGAATGGAGCAATGATGAACACCAACTTCGAGTGGACTGTCCGACAGGAAATCATGCCGAAATAGTTGCTGAGAACTTTGCCTTTTTGAATCTTAGCCAGCTAATCACAATACCTAATAGTCGTAATATATACTTAGATTTAATTTTTAGTCATGTAGGGAACGCATCTGTTAGTTTGGCCAGTGACCCTTTATTTCCTGATAGCCTACATCATAATGTTTATGAATGTCTGATAAGTGCTATGCAAATCAAAACAGTGAGTTAATTATTTTTCTGCCGAATTGAGAAGTTGCATAATTGACAAGAAAAAGGCACATAAAGAATTTTGTAAATCAGGATCTCAGTTTCACTATGAGCAGTTCTCTATTCTCAGATCACAATGTAAAATTTTGGCACAGAAAGACTATGTAGTCTTTTTGGAGAGAGCTGAGCATAGCATTTCTGAGAATCCAAAAATGTTTTGGTCATTTGTAAATTCTCAGAGAAGGTCCAATGAACTACCTAGCTGTATGTATTACAACAACAAAATTAGCCACTACTGGACAGGGAATTGCTAATCATTTTTGTGAGTATTTCTCAACAGTGTATAGTAATAGTGACACAATTATGCCTGATTATAAAATTGACAAATGTATTGACTTTGGACTTAAGGCCATAAGCTTGGCAGATGTTTTTGAGAAAATCTCACACTTGCCACTAAAAATGTCATCTGGTCCAGACGGTATTCCAGAGTATTTACTCAGTAATCTTAGGTACAGCATATCCAGGCCTCTATGGATGCTGTTTACTGGGTCACTGGCTGAGGGTGAGCTTCCGGGGATCTGGAAGGAGAGCTTTATAATACTCATTTTTAAATGTGGGGCGAGGGAATGTGTAAGTAATTATAGGAGCATATCTAAACAATCTGCTATCCCTAAGTTGCTCGACGACTTTGTGCACAATCAATTGGGCTGGATGTGTAAGCAGTTTATTGATTCGCGTCAACACTGCTTTGTCAGCGGTAGGTCTACCGTTTCCAATTTGGTTTCTTATGAGACTGTCCTGCTGAGCGCCTTGGAGAGAGGTTGTCAGGTTGATGCAATCTACACTGACTTCTCCAAGGCGTTTGACAGGGTGGATCATAATTTGCTCATTGCCAAGCTTAGAGCGATTGGCTTTGATGAGCGGTCGGTGAGGTGGCTCCAGAGTATGTTGGTGGGGCGCACACAGAGGGTTAAGATTGGAAACTTTGAATCTGGTATAGTTGAGGCTACTTCAGGTGTGCCCCAGGGTGGCCATTGTGCTCCGCTATTGTTCAGCCTGTTTCTTTGTGACATTGATAGTTATCTTGGGGACTGTGAGTACTTACTTTATGCTGATGATCTCAAAATGTTTAAAGTTATTAATCATGAAAGCGATTCCACATTGCTCCAGCGCTCTTTAGCAGCTTTTTCAGATTGGTCGGAGATCAATGGATTGTCCCTGAATACTGACAAGTGCCTTTTCATTAGCTTTTTCAAACACAAGAAAAAAATTGTTAAAACTACTTATAAAATTAGTGGTCATCATTTAAATGTTGTCGGTTTGGTTAAGGATTTGGGGATTTATCTTGATTCGGAAATCACTTTTAGAGATCATATTAAGTATGTAACGAGTAAAGCTTATCAGATGTTGGGGTTCATTTTCAGAATTGGCAGAGACCTGTAGGTGAGTTCACTTCGCTTACTGTACTGCTCCCTGGTTAGATCCCATTTGGAGTACGCTTCAATTGTGTGGTCACCTTTTTACAATGTCTACAAAGCACCACTGGAGGGAGTCCAGCGTAAGTTTTTGAGCTGTTGTGCTTACAAGCTTGGTGCAGCGGATGATCTTGATGGGGTCCGGCAGATCCTCTGTCTTCAATCACTTGAAGTGTATTTTGTATATAAGTTGATTAATGGTCATATTGACTGTCCTCATCTTCTTAGTCAGATATCTCTTAAAATACCATCTCGAGCTCTTAGGAAGTGTGAGATCTTCTCACTTGGTACCCATAGGACTAATTATGGTTCTCATTCTCCTCTTACCCGTAGCCTTGCACTTCTGAATGCTCATCCTGAGATTGATCCTTTCGGAGGGTCATTTAACGACTATCGTTGCAGTGTCTTGCGGTCAAAGCTATAGCTTGATATTTTCATATTTTTTTTATAAGATTTACATATGCCATTGTTATGTGAATATTAATTATTTGAAATGTAAATTAGAAATGGGGTATCACGTATATTGATAAATAAATAAATAAATGAAGTGGGCACAGAGCGAGAGCTATAAAAAACAAAAAAGATTAATTATTTGCCGCCATTATAGCATTAGAGCAAACGACCGCCGGCCGGCTTCACTTTTTGTCACTTTTTTTACTGATATTACGGAGATTCCGCACCAAAAATAGTAAACTAACACTTCGTAGAGATTCTTGGCAATCACTTCACAAAAGGTTTTTGTAAAATATCAACGAAAATCCGGTAAAAAAATCAATTTAACTAGGAGAACCGAAAGCAAACAACCTGTTTCCCTTAAATTTGCATACTAGCCTGTCAGATGTTACGTGACTTAAATATCTCTGGGCAACGTTGCCGGTGTTTCTACTTCGAGGCTATCTGTAAAGGTTCGCTGTGGTTAAGCCTAATTGTATATATGTAGTAAACCGAATTATGTAGCTTTACGATAAAATAACCAATTCAGTTTTGGCTCCTTTTTACCTTTAAGATTCTATCGGATAATAATTTACAACTTCGCAGCATTTCCAAATAGACTATAGCTATAATTTAATACGTTGTAATATAGTCCCAAAATATTTTTCAGATTTTCACATGCCTATATGTACTATGCAAAATGCACAGTTTAGGCTAAATTTTCCTCTTGCCATATAATCACGATTTTGTAGGCAATAAAATGTATTATTATTAAATTATCAAATTGTTGAAATTGAGCAGTAAACAAATTAACAAATATGTTGCCTATCACTTTCAGAATACTACTTAACTATATTTAAGCATTGAACGTACCTGATTTACTGCCCGCAAGCTTTATAACATGGGTTACTATACTATGGATAAGACTCATCTTGGAATGAACCGTCAACGAGTCCAAGACTGCCATGCTTAGAGGACACGTCGGTAGAGAGCAGTTCGAAGTAGCCGTTTTTGTGTTGCCTTGTATAGTTTCTACCAGCGCTGCCATAGGTTTACTAAAGAAATAATTAAATTTTAATTCATTAGTCTTAACGGATTATTTATATATTTAAGTCCATAGGCGCTCTCATATTTTCCCATAATTGAATTATTTCAATTTTCTAGCAATAATGTATATTATATCATAAACCTATTGTAATCAATATGCTTGTATTTAATACAAATGAATTCTTCACGTTTTCAATTACACAATGTACAAATGGATATGCCGTGAAGTAACTAGCGTTTTATCAACTAGGATAGCAACTCCTTCACCTACACTCTCACCAAATTCTTCATACAAAAACAATTTGCTTATTAACCATGAAGCCAGGTTTTAGTGAGATAATGTGTGAGATGTTTGCCTGACAAGCTTTTTATGATTTTTTAATTATTAATAACGCAATGCATAGGTATGTATTCATGCCAAGATATATCAGTATATAATAATCTTTACAAATTCAAAATTTCTGAAAGAAAAAAATCGACAATCTAACAGATTTCTAAATTAATTGATACATTATTTATTTAAAGTCTTATTTAAATCAAAAAACAAGATTCATCAAATCAATAAAAACATTTTTGACTAAAATTTTCCTTCTTTGTATTCTGACATCTGTTTAGTCTCAAATACGTCGGAATAAGATTTTGGTTAGATATACTTGGTATCTTAACCACGTACGTTCATATGTTGATGGACCGAATAACCCGTGAGTTTATAAATACTTACACTACGCACGTACAATTATTCACCTACCTAAAACATTCCTGATTAGTGCTGTAAGCATTACACAGTAAAGCTATCCTATAATCGTTTCCCATGGCTAAAGAACTATTGCTTGGCGGCACCAGGTGCTGCAAAAACTCATGGTGAGATCTGAGTTTGTTTGGAAGGGGCCAGCTTATGTTACTCTGCTCTGATTGGGCCTAAAAATCGTTGAACGAGACATTTATTCATTAACAGTATATTTCAATTATTAAGTATTAGACTAACATCCAAAATATCACAATTAAAACATAAACAAACAACAGACACAATTAAATACCAATCGACATGAAAACTAGCAAAAGTAGATATAACAACAGCGGCTTCATACAAACAACTATATACCAAAAGGACAAATCCTATAATACATAAGTACCTATTACAACAGGGGATGAAGCAAGCTACATATTATTGAGCTGCATATTAGCCAGCTGAGCTCTAAAATTCGACCAACCGACAAAGAAGTCAAGATTCCGATTGAGGTTGGCCACTCTAGAAACCCTTGAAATGAAGTTGTTAACTAGATCTTATTACAATTTTAAAAAACAAGTTGCACAGAGAATTTATAAAAGCACCACAAACTTAGTAAAACTTAAAAATTAACTTTTGTATGATGACTTTAAAATAGTCCTTTGATTTTCGTTGAACTCAAGGGGTTAATTAACATAAATCTATAAACCACTGTGGACCTGTACGAGCTCAAAGTGGAACAGAAGAAGGACAACCGTAGTTCAGACAAAACACTTCTTAAAAGTATGTGCAGGCTCATCACAAGTAATCTTATCCCCTTTAACTTTTTTACACTAGAAAAAAAATTTAAAGACAAAACTCGTAGGAATGTATGTAAACTATTTACAATATATATTTTCGTATATAGAGCATGATGCAGAAACGAGTCAAAGCCATATATTTTTAGATAGAACACTGTGTATATTTATGGATTTTTAGATTCTACCTTAAATTCTGGATACAATTCAAATTGACCGGCCGTATGACTAATATGAACAGATTTCGACTTACTAACGTTTGAAAAATAAATATTATAGGTAGGCAAATTAAATAATAATATACACACCACTCATCAAGTGCCTTAAGATCTGCCTTTAGTGTGGGAAGAGGCAAGAAGAATTCCAAGTTCATCACATAAGACATGGTGAAAAGGATGACCTCGACCTTTTACATGATATGGTTAAGAAACAATGGCAAATAGATAATTTTGGTTAGATAAAGTTAACACAACCATGTCAAAGGAAGATGTAAGAGCTCAAAATATTTTGCTCAGAACAATGCACCGTAACCAAACTGGAGACAGGATGGAGACAGGTTTACTATGGAAGGATGAAAATATTACTTTGCCAGAAAGTAAGGCAAATGCTCTTAAGAGACTGAACTGTACAGAAAGAAAAATGGACAAAGACAAAGAATTTGGACAGCTCTATTGTCAGAAAATTCGTGACATGGAAGAAAAACAATACATTCGCAAGCTGTCGCAGGAAGAAAGTCAAATAATTAACCCACGGACCTGGTATTTACCGCATTTTGGTGTTACCAATCCAAATAAGCCCAACAAAATGAGAATTGTATTTGATGCTGCTTCTAAGTCACATGGATTAAGTTTAAACGACACTTTATTAACCTTTACAATTCTTTGTTTATAATTTTAATAAATTTTCGAGTTAAAAAATTTGTATTTTCTGCAGACATTAAAGAAATGTTTCTACAAGTCCAGGTTCGCCAAGAGGATCAATGTGCTCAACGAATACTATGGAGGGGAATGAACCGAAACAAGGAACCAAAGACATATGAAATAGGAGTAGTATTCTTTGGATCAACATTTGGACCTTGCCTTGCTCAAGAAGCTAAGAACAGGAATGCTTTGGAGTTTAAGGAAGGATTCCCTGAAGCTGTTAAAGCAATCGTTGAAGATCACTACATGGACGATTATCTGGGTAATGCGGAGGGCGAAGCGGAAGGCATTCAGCCTATTAATTATATAATAAATGTTCATAAAAGAGGAGGTTTCGTCATTTGTAATTGGATTTGTAATAATGACTTAATCTCATCTAAAATTTACATGAATTTAAAAGCAGATAAAGAAAAAAACCTTGGACAATTTGGGGAAGTCTTCTACTGAGCGTGTTCTTGGAGTATGATGGAACCCTAGAACAGATACCTTTGGATTTGAAACAACATTTTACAAAATAGATAAAAGTATATTAGAAAATAATAGAACACCCACAAAACGTGATATTTTAAAAGTGGTAATGTCAGTTTTTGACCCTTTAGGATTTCTAACAAATATTTTGATTCGAGGAAAAATTCTATTACAAGAAACTTTCCAGAATAAGTTGGGATGGGATGATGAAATTCCAAACACTTTATATGAAAAATGGATTGTTTGGCTTGAAAATTTAAAAAGTATTTTTAAATTTAAAATACCTAGACAATATTTTAACCTAGATCGACACAAAGGTATAGTACAACTTCATATTTTTACAGACGCTTCAGACAAGTTATATTGTGCAGTAGCTTATCTTAGAGTACAAATACACACTCAGATTCATGTGGCATTTGTAACTTCGAAAGCACGTGTGGCTCCTTTAAAACCTTTAAGTATACCACTGCTTAGAATTACAGGGCGCATTAATGGGTGCCAGAATAGGAAGTTTTCTGGAAGAAAATATGAAATTAAATATTTCAAACATTTTCTATTGGACGGATGCGAAAACAGTACTATATTGTATCAGATCTGAGACAGGACGTTTTAAAGTGTTCGTGGCTCAGAGACTTGGCGAAATTCAAGATTTATCTAACTCAACAAAACTAAATCCAGCAGATGAAGCAACAAAGAACAAGGATCTAGATTATACGGAACGATTTCGACAGAATCGTTTAGACTGGCCGTGGACCCTTTTTTGGTTTGATGGAAGGAATGTACTGATAAGTATATTGTTTAGTTGACAAGAACCATTTTTGAGCGAAATTATCCGAAAAATATTTAATTATAGGATGCCTGTTTTATTAAGAGGGAGTCGTTTAATTCAATAGATTGTAATATATCTTGCTCAAATTTGCAATGTCTGTCTTATCATTAATTGAATTTTCATTTTTTTAAATATATATCATCTTCAAAAATTCCCGTTTAAAGTGGTTTGGCTCGCTTTTTAATATTTTGGTTTCTTGAAAATTAAAACTGTGTGATGTTTGATTGACATGTTTAGTTAGGGCAGTTGTATTTTTTTTGTCATATTTATGTCCGTTTAGCCGACTTTGAAGATACTGAGAGGTTTGTCCTATATATACCTTGGTGCAATCATTACATGGAACTTCATAAATTTAATGAGTTTTTTTATTTTTTTTGGTTTGGCTTTTAAGAGAGCTGAAACATTTTTGTACAAGATTGTAACCTCTGTGACATATATGTGTATGTGGTTTAAAAATTGTTTGTAAATTTTCAGATAGTCCTCTTATGTAGGGTATTGATACATATTTTTCGGTATTTTGTTTTTTTGGTATGGGTTCCACAGACTTTGTTAGCTTGTGTTCACGGGAATTAAAGATTGAATTAACAAGTTTAGAGGGGTAGCTATTTTTAATGAGTATGTCTTTGGCCTTAAGTTTTGCTTTATCTTTATATATGTCATCACTTAAATTTAAAGCTCTGTCCGCTAGTCCAATAATAACCGATTTTTTTTGTGACATTGGGTGTTGCGAGTGGAAATTAAGATACCGACCTGACCAGGTTTTTTTCGTATACCACTCGGTTTTTATAGTGTTTTCATGATGGTGTAGTGTCATGTCTAAGAAGTTAATTTTTTTATTCTCCTCAATTTCATAGGTAAATTGCAGTTTTGTGTGGAATGAGTTAAAAGCATTGAGAATGTTTTCACACTTGTCTTTTGGTACACACGTAACACAGTCGTCCACGTATCTGAAAAAGAAGGGTACTTGATATGGCAGTGTTGATAAGACCTCTTTTTCCAGTTCTTCCAAAACCATTTGAGCTACAACGCTAGAAATAGATGACCCCATCGCGCAACCTTCAATTTGCTTATAAAATGCATCATTGTAAGAAAAATATGTTGACTTTAATGTCAGTTCAATAGCGGACAGAAACTCATCCAGTGGTATGTCGGTAAATTCCCTAATTTCATTCCATTTTTTTCCAATTATATCAAGGGCAAGCTGAATAGGTACGTTTGTATATAAAGATATAACGTCCAGTGATATAATGAGATAATCATTTGGTAAAACTATCTTTTTAATTTTTTCCTTGAATTGCCATGAGTCTTTAATATACGACGGTGAACGGTTTAGAATGTTGCTTAGAATTTCCTTCAGGTATTTTGATAATTTACTTAACGGGGATTGCACACAAGATACTATAGGTCGCATGGGTATTCCCTCTTTATGCAACTTTGGCAAACCATATATTTTAGGTGGTTGCGAGTTTTGTATTTTAAGATTTTTTGCGACATTCAAATAAATGTTTTTTGGACATAAGTCTAATTGACTGTTATAAAACCCCTTAAATCTAAATCCCAAGAACCAAATTTACGAATATATCTGATGGTTTAAGAAAAATCTACACTAAAAATATACATGCAGTATGGGTGAAAACCTGCTAAACTACCAACTTATTGAATTGGAATACGGACTAAATACGGTGATAGAAATGAAGAATGTATCTAAACATATGGATAAACTTGCGAGTCAAAAGAATAGGCGAAATTTTTTATTAAGATGCAAATCTGAAGAAATAACTCCAACATTTTTAAATATTAAAACAAAACATGTTAAATTTTTTTCGGCTTCACTCCAGAATTAATTGAGGGAAAATGTAGTTAGGAATTTCACAATAAATACCTTAAATCTCCTTATTAGTGATGCAATAAGTAATTTAAAACTAATTGAGAAAAATATTTCAGAAAGTAAAAACATTCTCAATGCAATTTTTCCACCAGACCTTTACCAAATATTTTCTTAATCACGAACATAGCAAATTTGAACAAAGATTCTTAAAAATAAAACACAATAATATTAAAAAAATTGATAATCTTATTAACAAACATACGAGGCAGTGTCAAAAAAGTATCAACACTGAAAAAGACTGGCTAGAAAACCTAACAAGTATAAACATTCCAGATTATGCTATGGATACCTTGAGCCTTGGGTCAAATTTTGCAATGCCTATTGAAGGTTCTGAGGAGCTTCCGATACCAGATATCCTGGCATCTATTGAAATGTCAATTAAAACTTTTACTGTAGAAAATAAAGATAAAATTCGCGCTGATTCCGGCAATTTACTAACGCATTTTAAGAATAAATTAAATGCAAAATCTAATAAAAACAATAAATCTAGAACACTCGAAACTATTTTAGTCAAAAAAATGAAAAAAACACGTAGCTTTCTCAAACGAAACCCTAATTTAAAGGTGCTTAGACCGGATAAATCAAACAAAACCGTACTTATGGACACAAATGACTACGACAATAAAATGAAAGTTCTCCTAAACGACAGAAAAACATATAAAGAAATAAAAAACGACCCAACAAATACTCTTCAAAAACAAAACAACGAATTAATCAAAAGATGGGAAAACAAAAGTTATATTTCTCCAAATGTCGCAAAAAATCTTAAAATACAAAACTCGCTACCATCTAAAATATATGGTTTGCCAAAGTTGCATAAAGAGGGAATACCCATG
>JAEQML010061656.1:0-25476 GCA_016904865.1 Pissodes strobi
TAATGATGAATTAGTTTACCAGAGCAGATAAAGATCGTTGTAAAGAATGATATGCTGGGAGAACATTTTACTAAGGTTGGTAACAATACAAATAAAATTTGACAGATAAAAAATGGCACTGTAGGTGCTGGTATTGGTATGGGGATGCTGCACATTTAAACTGATATGAGGCTGCCTCAATGCATTAAATGAGTTCAGTTAGAATAAGGTTGCAGTTGGTTGGTTACCAGAGCATGAATGACACCAAGACAAAAACAGCCCGAGAAAGTTTGAATAAGGCTATTATGTGTCATGACAATGGATGAATCAGTTTACCAGAGCACATAAAGTCCCCAGAGAATCAATGTAGAATATTGCGATAAGACAAAAACGGATTATGTGCCTCACCTTTATAAGCACACTGAAGTGAAACTCCTAAAAGAGATATTAGGAATTGCGTTTCTATTTTCTTAAGTTTTTTTTCTCAACTTTTGCCCCCGGTTGCGACACTTTTTTTATTTTATTTTTTCCTTTTTCTCTTATTTGGTTTCTCAAACTTTTCTCAATTTTTGTTATTTTTTTTTTTCTTCTTTGGTTATACCTTTATTAACTTTCCGAATAATGTTTTGTTTTCTTTTTATTTTTTTCTCATTTTGTTTTATAATACTTTTATTAACTTTGCGAAAATTTTTTTACGTTTTTTTTTTCAATTTTTTCCCATTTTTTCAAAAATGTTTGTTCTTTTTCTCATAAAGCAATTTTTGCTTCCTATTTTTGTCATCCCCGACCTCGTAGCCGAACGCCTTTGCCTTTTTTTCGCCGAAAACCGCTCTTCTCTAACTTTTTTTCTATTATTTTATTTTTCTTATTTCGTTTTATAATACTTTTATTAATTTTCTGAACAATTTTTACGAAAGATGAGATTAATCTAATGGGAGACCCGTTTACACTTATAGAACTTCAAAAAGGTATACTTAGATGTTATGAAGAGCAGAGAGGGTTTTTGGGCAA
Source organism: Pissodes strobi (assembly GCA_016904865.1). Classification (NCBI taxonomy): domain Eukaryota; kingdom Metazoa; phylum Arthropoda; class Insecta; order Coleoptera; family Curculionidae; genus Pissodes; species Pissodes strobi. The sequence goes on from JAEQML010061656.1 coordinate 991, forward strand.
AACACGAAACAGTGGCTATTGGCCTTATTTAATCACTGTAAGTCTCCCTATCAGATCCCAAAAGCATGGCGAAACTCAAAAGTAATAGCCTTGGTCAAAGCTATCGCCCTATATCTCTGCTGTGCCACATGTTCATCGGCTCCATGAGCGCCTCACACTCAACCGAATTCAAAATCATCTGGACCCAAAACTCATTCCCCAACAAGCTGGGTTTAGACCAGGAAAATCATGCACAGTACAAGAAAGAATTTTAAAGAATTCATAGAGGAAGGTTTCGAACAGAAAGAAATGACGGGAGTAGCTGTGATTGACCTTACAGCTGCATATGATACCATAACCCATAAAGCCTTGTTATCTAAATCTTACAGCACTTTGATGGACTATAAACTGACAAACATTTTTGAGTCGCTCTTATCTAATAGAAGGTTTTATGTGATGCTGGATGGGAAAAAGAGCAGCTGGCGAACGCAGAAAAACGGTTTACCCCAAGGAAGTGTCTTAGCTCCATTACTCTTCAATGTCTACACCAATGATCAACCTATTCACCCTCAGGCTAAACATTTTGTTTATGCTGGCGATCTTGGTGATGAAAAACAGGTCACAACTGCACTAAACGAGAGATGCCGAGTTGTGACTGGCTGCATGAAATCTACCCCTGTATCCTTACTATACCAGGCTGCAGGTTTTGCCTCCCCAGAAGATCGAGGCGAGGCTAGCCCAACATGTCAAAAGATTCAAACAAAAGATGTTTGATGAACACACACACACACACAATCTTGAGGAACCCCAGGAACTAGCCGCTTAAAATGTAGAGAAATATTTATGCGCAACACAGGCATAGAACCACCAACGAATTTTCCACTCCGACAAGAACGCCCCGAGGGATGAACCTGGAATGGAAGACTTGGCGAATTCTTAATCGCATGCGGACTGGTGTTGCTCCCGTTAAATCTAATCTGGCAAAGTGGAGCATAAAAAATGCTGACGAGGTACTACTCTGCGACAGTGGAGAGGTACAGACCACCGACCACCTAAGAACATGTATGCACTGTCCATCAAAGTGCACCCTTGATGATTTATGGCTTGCTAATATTGAAGCCCTGGACGTAGTCCGATAGTGAGTAGAAAAATTGTAAATTTTTCGATCTGGATTCGAAAAAGTAAAGTAAGTACGTTTTTTCAATTTTTTCCCATTTTTTCAAAAATTTTTGGGTATTCAGGACATGTATATTCCAGACGTCTTTTTTGGTAAGCCCATGTCGCATATTGACTTTAAAGTTACTGGAAAACCTGAGCTGGGAAACATACAATCCAATATGACTACTAAGTACTCTCATGTTTAAAAAAGCCGTTGCGAAAGAGTTAAGATCATTGTAGATATTACCAATAACCAATAACAACTTTTTCATTTATCGACAACAACAAAATCGGAGACGCTAGCCAATTTCACGAACAAACTGTTTCACTTTTTACCGGAAGATAACTAAGCACTGATATGCTTAAGCCGTTTACCCTCTGATATAAATGTTATTATATGTAGGTGTGTGACCAATAATGTTTATATGAAATGAAAAGTAGGCACTACGCCTAAGAAATACCCAAATCAAGGTTGTAAAATTAAACATTTCTCGACTTCTTGTATGTTGTATTACTGTTTATCATTTTCTCTAATTTTAAAACGAGCTTTAAAGAAAAATGCATTTACTTAACTGTTACTAAATCATGGGAAACTCGACACTTTCTCTTTTATTCAAAAAATATCCAGCAATATCCTTCCTGCTCTGTCTTTTAGATATTAAAGTAGAGCGTTCTTATGTTTAATTCTTCTAGAGGCACACTAGAGCGTTTGTTACTGTACAGCTTTGGCTGGATCATTTTACAACATAACCATAACTTGACTATTGATATTATGCATTAATTGACAAAAACTAAAATTAACTGAAAATATGGTTGCTTAATTAGTATAATATCCATTCAACAAGTTACTTTAGAAAGCTAACATTATTATTAGCTGTTAATAACATGCAAATTATTTTATCAATAATGCAGAGTTAATCGGGCCGATAATAAAATGAAAAAATGTCACCGTAGGTGTTCTTAAACCGGTCCTATAAATATAATGGGCCTGCTAAGGCGGTGAATGAAGTGTTTTTCAATAGACGCGGTTGTTTTATACAAATCAATTATGACATAGTTGTTTTATTTAATTTTTCATGGGGCCAAATATACAAAGAGAAGGGGCAATCAAATCCCTCCTTCCTAGTGTTCCTTTATTTATATGTAGTCCTACCTACCAACATATCTTCCAATTTCGAACGCTTGTATAATACCTTCGTTTTTCAAGAATGTCATGAGTAATATGGCAATTGGCTAATATTTTTGAAAACGTGATATTATTAGGAATGGAATGGTATTCTGTATGAATGACAAATTACATTTTATTTCTTAAAATTTCTTGCAGCTGCTAGCAATATTGGGTCTAAAGTTTTAGTGAAACATTCTGTAATTTATCATCTTGCAAACTGTTGGTATCACATCGAATTTCAGTATATCTCACATTTTATTTTGAGACTCAAATGATATACAGAAGCCATAGCGAGAATGTCTTCCAAACTTAAAGCTTTAAAACTTCGATTCCTTTTGTCTGGATTCCCTTGCCAAAGCGTTATTTCCGCTCCCGGTCTTTTAAAATGTATATCAGAAGAGGGATTAAATGGAATATTGTATATTTTAAAATATTTTGCCTCTAGTATTTTGGCCGTTGTATTCCGTATTGATTTTAATCAAGTTTGAAGGCCCAAACTTCAATAGCTCTGTGTATTTGGCTGACTAGAATTGTTGAAAAAGGTAATTCTATCCCGTTATCTGTAGGATGACGTTTGCAGTATTTACATGGGATGAAAATAACTTTAACATTTTCTCTTATTTCGCACACTAAACTACGATTGCTTTTTCTGACAGCTTCTCGGTGTAATGAGAAAGGTTTATTTCAGAAATAATTGAGTGACACATTTGACCACTAACGTCATTTCCTTAATTATTAAGTCATGGTTGTTTTGGTAGATTAAACATTTTCCAATCATAAACAAACCCTCTGGATCAATCTAAACCGTTGGAATGTAAGATTATTTAATTTTTAGAAATCGTGGGAACGGATGCCATACTTCACCACATCTGCCGGATCCAAAATATCGTTCAACTGTATCGTATGTTGTATTATTTATTCCCATAAAAATAGCATAAATGCTAAAAATAAATAAAATATATAAGCTTAGAACAGTTGACTACTTAATTAAAATATTCAGCCATCTGCTTCTTAATTAGATATTTGTAAACTTATTTCCTGAGGTAATAAGCAATTATGATCCAAAGCTGATTTTTGTTATTGTTACAGGCTAAGTAAGTAAAAATGCCAAAGGAATCCCTCGAAAAGGAAAGAGAATAAACTATAAAGCAAGACATACAGGTTGCGCATAATTGTATGGCAAATCGTCCAGCTGTACTATGATTTGGTGTTCCTGCTTTAACTTTGAGCAAATATTATAACGAGGATGGCCGTTTGATTGATGATGGCAGAAAACAAGATTTATCTCTTGTATCAGAAGTATAGTTAGCTAAGTATCTACGAGTTTGTGCCCTCAATGAAGAAGGACTAACCTAGGATGATGAAATATTAAAACAAGCATGAAAGGAACCGATCAGTTCAACAGTTCTTTGAATAGGCATAGTTACTTCGTCGTCTTCACTGCTCAAAGGCCACTGGACTGGATGAAATTCCCCCCATTGTTCTCAAACAGTGCGCACTGGAGCTGACACCTATTCTAACTATACACCTTAGGCTACAATAGGGGTATTTTTCCAGCCCTATGGAAGCGCGCTAGAGTGCAACCTGTACCTAAGAAGGGAAAGAAAAATATTGCCAGTAACTACCGTCCAATATCTTTAACCCCAGTAGTGGCCAAGGTAATGGAAAAATTCATTAACACCGAGATCGTAAAATATCTTGAACAGAACAACATAATATCTGATAGACAGTAAGGGTTTAGAGCGAACTGCTCAACAGGAGATCTGATGTCCTATGTAACACACATCTGGAATTCAACCCTGGAAAATCACGGAGAGTCCCAAGTCGTTGCTCTTGACATCTCCAAAGCCTTCGACCGGGTGTGACACCAATCACTCCTGGACAAACTCTCAGCTTATGGCTTTCCACCATCTCTACATACCCTATTGTATATCTAGTTTTTTTTTTGATAAAAGGAGTATTCAGGTCGCTATCGATGGTGTCTCTTCCGAGGCATTTGCCATCAATGCTGGTGTTCCGCTTGGTTTGGTTTTGTCTCCAACTTTGTTCCTGCTGCACATAAATGACCTACTAAAGCTTACTTAAAACCCCATTTACAGCTATGCAGACGACAGCAGTCTTGTATCATCCTTTTCTTCTGACAAACTATTATCAGCGGCCACTCTGGGACAACTAAGAAGACAACAGGCTGACTCAATCAATTGAGACTTAAACACAATTCATGAATGGGGATCCAAAAATCTTGTAACCTTCAATGCCAAAAAAGCACAGACTGCTGTGTTCTCCCGGAGAAAAACTAAGGCAAACTACCTTGACATCATCATGGAGGGGGAAATCCTTTCTCCATCCTCCAATCTTTCGCTTCTTGGAATAACCGCAAGCACTAACTTTTCAAGGTTCACTCAATCAATCGAGACTTAAACACAATTCATGAATGGAGTTCCAACAATCTTGTAACCTTCAATGCCAAAAAGACACAGACTGCTGTGTTCTCCCGGAGAAAAACTAAGACAAACTACCTTGACATCATCATGGAGGGTAAAATCCTTTCTCCATCCTCCAATCTTTCGCTTCTTGGAATAACCGCAAGCACTAACTTTTCATGGGATGAGCATGTCCGAAGTCTCGCCAAGTGTGCCTCTTAAAAACTGGGTGTACTTTTCCGTGCCAAAAAATACTTCAGCTCCCATCAGCTGCTTACATTCTATAAAGCGCAAATCAGACCTACTCTGGAGTATTGCTCTCACATTTGGAGTTCTGCTCCCAAACATACTCTGGAGCTCTTAGACTCTATCCAGAACAGAGCTGTTAGACTTATTAACGACGAAGCACTGACTCGTTCCCTTCACACCTTGCAACATAGGCGGATGGTGGGTAATCTCTCCCTTTTTTACCGATATTATCACGGAAGGTGTTCGACCGATCTGGCAACTCTGACTCCCTCCAGTGCCAGCTTTGCTCGTTCCACACGACGAGCTAGAAGCTCTCATCCATATGCTCTTCAACAGAGCACACCCAGAACCAGCCTCTACAAAATTCTTTCTTCTGGCGTGTGACGAGCATCTGGAACTCCTTACCAATCGAATTGTTCCCCGTTGGATACAGTCTAAACCTCTTTAAGAAAAGAGTCCATCGGTATCTTTCCTCCTCGCCGTTTCATACTTGCAGTGCCCATATTAGGGTATTATAGGCAACGCCTTTGCAAGTGGACTGGAAAAAAAATGCGTAAAGCTAGGGCTAAGTCCAACAAAGAGGTAAGAGGAGCAGATCCTTTTGTGGTGGAAACATTTTAGAAAGTTATCAAAAGCTTACATGCAGATGAAAATATACAAACTACAGATACAAAATACATTTTCAACTGTGATAAAACATAATATTTTTGCAATTCGAAAAAAAGGAAAAATAGTGGCTCAGACAGGCAAAAGGAAATATTGAAAAACATAGCAGGAATTGCTAAAGGTATTAACGCAATGCTAGACTGTAGAGCAGCAGATGGTACAATACAAACTTTTTAATTTTTTATGAAAAGTTTGTTTGGAACAGATGGATATCAGGACATGTTATCTAGGTACTACTTATACGGCAAAACGAGGAGGAATGGAAGGTTTCCTGTTTTCCTACTGCTTTTAGCAAGCTTTAAAAAAAATCACCTTGATTTTTAATGATGTTGCCTTCCACCTTACCTTTTCAATTGTGCAGACAGCTGCAAAAAATGACGTTGTTTTGCTAATGCTTTCCTCAAATTAAATCCTTTATTTCCAGCCTTTAGATAAAATTGTTTTTAAGATAAAAATAAATTAATGCTTGGCTGGATCATACGAAATCCAGATGCGCTGTTTCCGAGGATTGAGTTTTCGAGGTAGACTAGGACACTATGGGAAAATTTATTTATGTCGAAAAATTTGCGATCAGGATTTATCTCAAGAGATTTATTGTCCGCAGACATCAGAGAAGCATATCACCCTATTAAATTCGAAGAGAAAAATTGAAGATGAGATCAGGCTGACGATAATGACGATGTTTTAGTGCATGAACATACTAGCGTTAAACGAGACGCCGTATCAGAAAATTGTAGTTCCGATTCTGATCCTAGTGAAGAATTGCCACTTATGCGGCTGAGGTTGAATTTTAAACAAGTAAAAAAGATGGAATCTGACTTAGATTACTGTCAACTGCGCTTACTAGATTAGCTACTCCCCTTAGTATATTTTCAACTCAATCTTCTATATCAAGGTCTACTCCAACCTTAATTGCATAACCCCCCGTTCAAGTGTGGCACCCTTTAAATTGATAATAATAATGATGTTCCAGGGAATGAACATATCAGCGTTGACTGAGAAGCCACATCAAAAAACTGTAGAGCCGATTCTGATTCTAGTAATGAATTGTCACCTATGCAGCTGAAGTTGAAGCTAAAAGGGGTAAAAAAGAAGGAATCTGACTTAGATTACTGTCAACCCTGCTTACTAGGTTATCTACTACCATTAGTATATTTTCAATCCCATCTTCTATATCAAGGTCTACTGCAACCTTAACTGCCTAACCCATCAACTGTGACGCCCTTTAAATTGATAATAATGATGATGTTCTAGTGCATGAACATACCGTCGATGAATGAGAACCCACATTAAAAACTGTAGAGCCGATTCTGATTCTAGTGAAGAATTGTCACCTATGCAGCTGAAGTTGAAGCTTAAAGAAGTAAAAAAGAAGGAATCTGACTTAGATTACTGTCAACTCCGTTTACTAGGTTATCTACTACCGTTAGTATATTTTCAACTCAATCTTCTATATCAAAGTCTACTCCAACATTAACTGCCTAACCCATCAAGTGTGACGCCCTTTAAATTGACAATAATGATGATGTTTCAGTGCATGAACATACTAGTGTTGAATGAAAAGCCATATCAGAAAACTCTGGATCTAATTTTGGGTCTAGTGAAGAATTGCCACTTATGTAGTTGAAGTTGAAACTTAAAGAAGTAAAAAAGAAGAAGTCTGACTTAGATTGCTGCCGACTCCGCCTACTAAGTTGTCTACTCTCTTTCGTACTTTTTCAACCTAGCCTTCTATATTCTATGTCAAGTAGACCTTGATTGCCAATCCTTCAAGTGTTTCGCCCTTAGAACTCTTTATTCGAAGGAAATGAAAAGGCCGTTCTTGTGGTAAAGGGTCACAAGAAAAAAAAATCATGTCAAGAAGAAGGGATACTTACATCTAAAGAAGTAACTCAAATATTTTAGAAGAAAAAAATAACCCGAGAAACTATAACTTAATAAAGTTGCAAAGTGATGAAAAGGGAAAAAAGAAGAACAACACAAGTGATTAAGTGAGTTGTCATCAGAGAGTGTGAATAATATGGGCATTGAAAAGAGTGACGTTGATCTTATTATATCTGATATGAAAGAGGATGTCTTAATAAACCTTTCAGCTACTGGTTACAAATCGCCTGACCATGAACATTTTACTAGTCTTAGACATATATCAAGGATTAACAATTTTGCCGAACTTTTAGCTGGATGAAAGGTTGGTAAACTTTTTAGATCAGCATAAATTAATATATTCAAAACACTTCGGCTTCAGATGAACATATAAGACTGAGGACTAGTAAAATATGTTAGTAATAACTTTCAAGTCAAGAAGGAGATATACTTACATCTACAGAAATAACCAAGATATCAAACATTTTAGAAGAAGACAACATACAAAAAACTATAAATTAATAAAGCTGCAAGTGGTGAAAAGGAAAAAAAGAAAAAAACAACACAAGTGATAAGCAAGTTGTCACCTGAGGGTGTGAATGATATATACATTGAAAAGAGTGACGATGATCTTATTATGTCAGATGTGAAAGAGGATGCCCTACTATACCTTTCAACTGAAAAACATCTATTGTAGCCTCTGGTCACATATCACGTGACCATGAATTTCAGTAGTTTTAGTCTAGTGATTAAGAATTTTGCTAAGCTTTTGTCTGGATGAAATGTTAGTAAGTTTTTGAAATCACCATGATTGGATATATCCAAAGCACGAACGTGAAGCGACAGGAATTTGATTCAATTTAATGCTGCAAAAACTCAAGCAGCCACGTTTACCAAGAAAGCCAATACAGCGTGCCCTGACATAATTATGGCAGGATCGACACTTCCATCATCCTTCTCAATTGGACTACTGGGTGTCTCGGTCAACAGCAATATTCCCTGGTATGACCACGTTGCTAACATCGCAAAATCAGCCTAGTAGTAGCTTTGTGCGCTATTTCGCAACAAAACACTATATACACCGCAGCAGCTACTCTTGTTCTACAAAATGCAAATAAGACCGTGCTTAAGATATTGCTCACACATCTGGGGTGCCGCACCTAAGCACGTCCTAAAGCTGCCATTCAGAAGAGAGCTGTGCTTCTAGTGTTTTCAGTGTACATAAATAAAGTTGATGTTGTTTTGCCAGGATGTATCAGTGATAAAATAATGGTGTTCTCTGTCTTAATGGCAAAAAATATTTGGATGTCATAATTGATGAACATATCTTAAAATAGGTTAATCGTATATCTTATTTAACAAACAACTTAGAATTGTTTAGGTTAGTTTGGGTTAGTTGGGCTATAGTGAATTAATAGTTGCTTAATAAATATAAACTTTGCGTAACATATATTGGGGGCTGACTACTTAAATTAAAAATAATTTAAGCGGCTAACTAGGTATATAAATGCACGTTAAAGCAAAATTTGATTGTATATTCTCAGCTTAAAACTAAGTACACTTAGGCAGTGTGGTACAACATGAGATCATTAGATAAGTTAGCGAGCATTTATGATCTCAATGGATATACTAACTTAGTTCCAACTAACTTTCCATATTCCGTTAATAGTATGACATAATCATATATAAATTAAAATTTTCCGCTAACAATTTATTACTATATTAGCCATACAATGAAGGAGTGTACGCAACAAATTGCTGCCTTTAATACAAAATGATTATTAACTTCCTTAATGGCTTTTGCTATAAAAGCAACGTTTTTGACTAGATGTAAATGCCAGTCATGTTATGACCATACCCGCAATAATTTAGAAAATATTATTCCCTTTTGATATACTTGCAATATCAAATTGTGGTGGATATTTTATTGGAAATTTCCTGCAGCAGAGGTTTTAATTAAATTAACAAGTTAGAATTATTTCAATATGAAAATTGAATTATTTAATATTTTATATATATGAATATTTATTTAATAATAAATTTTCAGTATTGCATGACTGAACAAGAAAATTATTTTTATACCTAAGGCTAGTTTAAAGCTGCACCTAGATGCGGAAGCAATAATTGAATGTGTAATTTCTAAAGCCATAAATCTACCATAACATGCCATTCTTCACAACATCTAACCAATCCAAAACCTGATTTAGCAATTTCATATTTTTGTTTTGGCATTTCGCAAAAAAATATATTTGTTTTCTCCATTCGTAAACAAAATTACCACAAATGTAAAAAATAAACGTTATATTGAGAGATTAGAATTCAGAACTTATACAGCTATACAAGTATATATAAAAAGTTAGATAAGTTACATGACTTTTATAGTCTCAACAGAAGAACAATATTCTATATTCCCATAATTGCCATCATCATTACAACACGATTCACGACCTTTCTTGGACATAGGCCTCTCTTAATTGCAAACATATTCTCCTGTTTTTTTTTATCCAATACCCCTCAAATATAAAGAGTGAGAACAGTTTTTCAATACAGTATTTGGAATCCCGTCCGGTCCAGCCCCCTTGCCAATATCAAGTTCATCCACTCTCCTCATGGGTGAGTAGTGAGTACGGCATGCCACCTCAGAACCGCGTCTCAAAAATTATCCGATGGTATTAACTGCTCCTTAACCGGTTTTCATTCACTTGAACTGACCCTAAACTGATCGTAATGTGGATAACTGGTGGTAAGGAATCTAATTCTTTAAATATGCATAACCCAACACTGGCAATTAGTTACAGTTACATCATCAACTCTCTTTAAATACGAGCAAATTTCCTAGCCTTTCGAAATGTTCTCATGTAACTCCAGTCTCGGAGAGTGGAGACAGGAATGATATGGAGAATTACCGTCCCCTATCTGGTATTGATTGTATGGCCATGGTTCTTGAGTCGATTGTTGTCGACGTACTGTTGCCTAACTTCAAAAATCTGAACATCGGCATGGTTTTATGGCTGGACGTTCCTGCCAAACGAACCTCTGTTTGTGCTCTAACGATCTGGCGACAGCAATCCACGCTGGAGTTCAGATTGACTATATATATTTCGATTTTGCTAAGGCCTTTGATAGGCCTGACCATAGAATTCTCATTTTTAAGTTGGCATCATACGGTATTCTGGACCCCCTACTTTCTTGGTTGGCATGCTATCTGGACAGTAGAACTCAATTGGTAAAAGTGAACAACGTTCTGTCTGGGTACCTCAGGGCTCACATTTAAGACCTATATTGTTTTTAATCTTCACTAATGATCTTGCCATACTGTTTGTCGATGTTCACTTTCTGTTTTATGCAGACGACTTAAAGGTATACGAAAGTATTTACACCGAGGACGATTGTTTTCAGTTGCAACGTGAAATCTGGAAAATATGACTGGTGTGCTGTCAATAGCATGAAGATGAACTTATCAAAGTGTAAGGTTATGACATTTACTCGCAAGAAAAAACGAATTTTATTTGATTACTCTCTTTCCGATATAAGCCCTTCCATAATCTTGGAATCATCTTCGATACTGAATTGAGTTTCAATGAGCATATACATAGTACAATCTCCAAATCATTCAGGAAGGCTGGATTCTTTATGAGAACATTCTATAAGACCCATTCTGCTAGGATTGAACGTGTTCAGACTATAGGTTTGATAGTTTTCTACTCAGGAAACTTCACATGGAAAGACGCGAATTTCCTTGTATCAACACCTGACTCTTTTGGGCTTGGATAGCCTGGAGACACACATCACAGAACCCTCGTCTAATTGATCCATTCTCGGTACACAGATATCGCACAATAGTCCCTCAAACCGGATTACGGAGTGTTTTAATATGTATGTTCCCACTGAATTTCAACTTGAGTGGTCTACACATAAGTTTAAAACTAAGCTAAAACGTTTCTTATCTTATTGAATGACTACTCGTTCAATGTGGTTAAGTCCATAGTATTTTCCATTTCCGTCATGACATGTACCATCCTTGGTGGAAATTTTGAGTATTCATTTATTTTACTTAGTCTTCTTTGTGTTGTATTTTGTTATTGTTGTCAGATTAATTTATAGCCTTGCATTTACTGTATTAGGTGTGTAATGTTTTGAAACTAGTTTATATTGCATTTATTGATATTGCGATTGATTACTGTACTATTTAGAAGTGTCTTCTGTAAGTACTGTTGTTCTAAATAAATAAATAAAGAAATAAATTAGCCGAAGCCTTTCCAATTTCACAGTTAATATACTATTTAATAATTGGCAGCTCTTTAAATAGGGTGAATATGCAATATATCCATAAGATGGCATTACCATAGCCGAATGGCATTACATCGAATTCATACTAATATCTTACTGCTATAATCCGATTTGATTTAGCTTTAAATATAGCATTTAAATAAATATCCACACGTTCTTCGTTGGATTAGACTAGAGATTATTAAATTTTTCCGGCAGTCGAGAGGTTGCGGGTTCGATCCCCACAGGAATAATGGTGGAGCTAATAGAAAATAACATAATATCTTACTTATCCAATTATAATTAACTTCAAATAGGACATATAAATAAATTAGTATTAGGACGATCACCGTCATAGCGTCAGTTGTTCCGGGTGTAAGGTCAGTTCCTAGATTCTGGATCATCTCGCAAATTCCATGTGATGAATCTGTTCACAAATTCCCGATTTGGGCCAGCCCGCAGATTCCGGATTTTGGACTAGTTCGTAGATTCCAGATGCTGGACTAGTTCACTGATGCTATACCTTTAAATCATATGGTGCAAGCAGATGAGTCATTAATATCTTACTACTAGTTTCCAATTATAATTAACTTCAAATAGGACATATAAATAAATTAGTATTAGGACGATCACCGTCATAGCGTCAGGTGTTCCGGGTGTCCTAGATTCTGGATGCTGGATCATCTCGCAAATTCCATGTGATGAATCTGTTCACAAATTCCCGATTTGGGCCAACCCTCAGATTCCGGATTTTGGACTAGTTTGTGGATTCCAGATCCTGGACTAGTTCACTGATGCTGTACCTTTAAATCATATGGTGCAAGCAGATGAATCACGTCATATTATGATATTATGGCCGGGATTTATATTAAATTGATACAGGTCAAATCGTTGATTCTTGATGGCGTCGGAGGTGGGAATTTTTGGCTGGTGTGGGGCGGGGAGGCTAGGTGGGAACATGGCAAGGTGCCGCACCCAGAAGATGGTGATGATGGCTAAGTTCATGGAATCCATAGCTAGACCGAAAGTGAACAGCTGAATGGATTTATTGAGATTTACATGGAAAAATGGGCAGAATTGCTTTTCTATTTGGATGGTATTCCTTGCAATGTTTGTATGGTCTGCGTCCGACCATCTATTGTCATTGAGTCGTGCTATATGGCCCGCCTATTTCCAACAACGTAGAAAATATTGAAAGTACGCTTCTACATTCATGTCATCACGTAAGCCTTTTAATGTTCTCTTTGAGCGGATTCTTAAGCATCCAAGTGAAAGTGAGTGGTCCGTTTTTTCTTCTTTATGAGCTTTTCCACTTCCTTGTGGTGAGTTTGAGACTCATTTGACTTTCATCACGATATTGTCTTTCCCCTGAGCGTATACTTCAATGGACAATTGGTTGTAATGAATTTCTTTATAACGGTGGTTAGGCAGCGTGCTATTGATTCGATTATCTTCACGTTTTAGTTTGCATGTTGTTAAAGGTATTTCTGAGTTTTTCAAATGCTCCTCATGTTATAACTATTCGGCGGCTTGTTTCAGCTGTCTAGATATCTTTAATTAATGGGATCGTATGCTCTAGGTAAATCTAAGGTTCCACATTTTCCACCGGGAGTTGTTCATTCTCAGTTGGTATGTTCATCATTTTTATGATTTTTCTGTCAGTATTATGTTCAATCGCATTCCAACGTTGGCCCATTCATTTCTAGGCAAGTCAGATGTTCAACTAGTTCACTGATGCCACATCTTTTAAAATGATACCGCCCAACATCTACTTTAATTCCCTTGTCTATTCAAGAAAACCGCTTGTAAAGTACACGAATTTCGTTTTCCGGTAGACGTTTATTTGTCAATTGTATGCACCTACAACGGCCCACATTTCGCTCTGTCAAAGGCCTTTGCGAAATCTATGAACCCAAGCGCTAGGAGGGATTCTAACCTCGTTAATAGAAAAGAACCTAATATCTTAGTACTAGTTTCCAAGTATATTTAACTTCAAATAGGATATATAAATAAATTAGTATTAGGAAGATCACCTTCATAACGTCAGGTGTTCCGGGTGTAAGGTCAATTCACAGATTCTGGATGCAGGATCATCTCACAAATTCCATTTGATGAATCTGCTCAAGAATTTCCGACTTGTTCTAGACCTCAGATTCCCAATGCTGGGCGAGTTGACTGATGAAACACCTTTAAAATACTACGCCATATGACATCATATCGGGGGATTTATGGCGCCAGCTTATATCCCTCAACCTAATCCTTTAAAATGATACAGCTCAAGTGGTTGATTCTTGATGGCGTCGGGGGTGGGAATTTTCTGTCGGTGTGGGGCAGAGAGTCTAGGTGGGGGCATGTCAAGGTGCCGCGCCGCGCCGCGCCGCACCGAAAATATGGTGATGGTAGGTAGCTAGGTTCATGGAATCCATAGCTAGATCGGAAGTGAACAACTGAATGGCCTTATGAAGATTTACATGGAAAAGTGGGCGGAATTGCTTATTTATTTGGGTGGTCTTCCTTGCAAACGTTTGTATGGTCTGCGTCCGACCAGCTATTGTCATTGAGTTGTACTAGATGACCTGCCTATTTCCAACAACACCGGTAATAGACACTGAAGGTGTGCTTCTACCTATATGTCATCACGCAAGCCTTTTTGTGTTTTGTTTTGAGCGGATTCTTAAGCATCCAAGTAAAAATTCAGGCATGGTGCCATTTTCCTGTTTAGTGGCCTTTCCACTTCCTTGTGGTGAGTCTCAAAATTTGACTTCCATCATATGCATAATGAATATACATAATAAATTTCTTTATAACGGTTAATAGGCAGCCTGTTATTGATTCGATCTCCTCCACGTTCTGGTTTGCAAGCTGTTAAAGATATCTTTGAGTTTTTCAAATGCTCTTCATGTTATAACTATTCGGCGGTTTGTTTCAGCTGTCTGGTTATATTTAATTAATATCCTAGGTAAATCTAATGTTCCACATTCTCTACCGGGAGTTACTCATTTTCATTGGTATATATATTCGTCATTATTATGGTTTCCATCATTATTATATTCCTACTTTGGTTTTCCAGTATACTGAGAAGCTCTTATTGGATTTTGGCAACAGATGCCACATCATCTGCACATTTCAGGTGATTAAGCCAAATGTTGGACCAGTTCACTGATGCCACACTCTTGAAATGAAAAGTACAGTACAGTAAGTAAAGTACACGAATTTTGTCTTCCGGTAGATGTTTGTTTGTTAATTATATGCACCTGTAATGGCCCACATTTCGATCTGTCAAAGGACCTTTCAAAATGTATGAGCGCAAGTGCTATGGGGGATTTTGAACTCGTTGAACATCTCGAAGGTTGTTTTTTTTGCAGAAATCGTTAACAGCTTCTTTTCTATTACAATATTATTATTAACTTACAATAAGAGAGGTTAGGAAGCAAAAAAGCGATGTTTTTGATTCGATGTAAATGCTTCTTATGTTCTAACCATAGTCACAATAATATTCTAATTCCGAACATATTGTTGTTTTTTGTTTGATCCAAAGACGTTAATATCAGTACCACCAAAGGTGAACTATTTAATACTTAACACAATAAAAAGAAAGCTACATAACATGATCTTTAAACAAGATATATAACTAATGACATTTTGAAGCGATACGTAGATGCAGAGGGTCTGTATGCCCAATTCTCTACATTTGGAGCTGTCATAAAAAAGTAAATTATATTTGCAATATTCCAATGATCTTTCCATATTCCATAATAGTAAATGATATAACTACTTAATAATTAGAATTTTCCTCTGACATTTTATTACAGTATTAACCTCACAATAAAGGAGTGTACCTTCGTATGCAACAAACTGCTACATTTAACGAAAAATCATGTTTTAGTTCTTTAATGGCATTTGACGATATTTTTGACTCGCTATAAGCTATAAATGTCAGCCATATTATGACTATAGCGATAATAATATTAAAGCTGGTTCCGAAATTAGAATTGCTTTTTGATGCAAATTAAATATGAAATTGCAGTAGGTATTTTATTAGCCATTTCCTGCAGAATTTTTAAATTAAATTAATATTAATTTATTTCTGTACGAACTTTTAATTATCTCATATTTTACTTAATTAATAGATATTAATAGAGGGCAGATTTATTTCTAAAACATGCCCCTCAAAAGTGGTCTGCTGTCAAAGACCTGGTTGAATACCAGAAACAGATAGTTTGAGTTGGAGAACGCTAAAAAGAGTCTCATGGATCAAAGAAGAAAACACCATGCATGCAGACCGACTGCGAATCCTAAACAGAAACATTTTAAAAGGTGTCTGGAGAGATATAAAAAGTATAAAACTGAAGAAATAGAAAATGTAATTGGAGGACTTCTATACAGAGCTATACATAGAAAAGGAACACAATCCGCTTGAGAACTTACTTCCTTACCTTCCAAGTGGGATAATGCTGTATTAATTATTATGCACAAAATTAGAAGACTTTAGACCCATAAACTTATTTTTTAATGAAGATTAAAGCATGTTAGATGCTTTAAATTAAATTTAAACCAGCAACGTGAACATGCTAGATTTAGAGAAGGTTACGAAACAAACGGCCACCTTCAAACAATTAAGACTCTAACAGAAGAGTCCATCGGGTATAACAAGCCACTTGTCCTGGTATTCATAGATTTCAAAAAGGCTTTTGACCTTGCAAATCAATACAAAATTTTGCTAGCGCTGCGACCGATATAATTTATTGTTGAAGAACTTGTACGAGCGAGCAACTGCATGTGTAGGATTACATAAAGACACAAGCAAATTCTAAATAGAAAGAGGGGTTCGTCAGGGCGACACAATGGTTCCAAAACTCATCAACATCTTATTAGAATTAGAATTAGACTTTAAAAGAGTGAAGTGGGAAGAAAGGGGCATAAATATCGACGGAGAGCTGTTAAGCCACCTGAGCTTTGGCGACGACATTGTCATGACTGACCAGGCATATACTGTGCTAGAACGTATCCAAGAGTGGCCCTTGGAATTTTGAATAATTCGGCTGCTCATTTTTTGAAAATGCCATTTTTGATAACGTTCATCGTTTTTTGGAGCTCCTTTTTACCTTAAATTTGATAATTCTTGGTTCTGGGAATTTTTTGATAATCTCCCACTATTTCTATTCAGTTAGCACCTGAAAGGAAAGCATTGCAAAATCCCGAAAAATAAAATGGTTGGGCCCAACGTGACAAAGTTATCCCGGGATGAAAATTGAATTTTCCTCTGACAATATATTATTGTTTAAACCACATAATAAAGGTGTTCGTAGTACGTAGGCAGCAAATTATTACATTTAATAACAAAATATTATTTAATTTATTTATGGCATTTGCTGCAGTATCTAAAAGCGATGTTTTTGACTGGATGTAAATACCAGCCATGTTATGACCATAACCGTAATAATATTGAAGCTGGTTCCGAAATTATTATTGCTTTTTGATGCAAATGGAATATCAAACTCTGGTGGATATTTTATTAGCAATTTATTATTTCCTGCAGTGGTTTTGAATTTCATTAATAACAGATTATATTGAATTTCATTTCTAATAAAAATATATTCTAACATATTTATAAGCAACTTGTTTTGGTACGTTGCACGTTGGACTAGGTTTCGAAATATAACTCAACTTTCGTACTGAAATAATCCGTACACATTTAATATTTAATGACATGACGTGATATTTCAGATTAAGCATCTATTTTTGATAAAGTGACCTAAATAAGTAGTGAGTTGTTTTTCACAACAAATTTTCAGGTAGTTAATATTCTCACTTAAATTATGCAATAACAAATACTATATAATGCGCTGACAATTTAAGGCATGTATTTATATGATTTTTAGGTGAATTATTTAACTATTATATTAATTTGTATGTACGATTCCGAAGTGTCTTTTTAATCTCGTGTACCGTAAAACGGAGCAACTTTGGACATCTTGGATAAATTCGGACATTGCGACATCGAAGATTAAGAAAAATGTGGTGGGACAAAGAGATGATGCAAGATGGTAATTTCTTTTCAGAAACGTGTTTTAAACAGTCACTTTTGAGCGTCCGACTAGTTAGGATCGCTTAGCGGTAAGCGTCTCATCTCGACGTGTGATTTTGTCACGAAGCTATTTTTTAAACCTTTTTAAAAGTGGAAAAAGTAACCGGCCCACACTAAAACTAGTCATGATGGGGATGAAATTTTGTAACTTTTTAGTGGCCCAATATTTTATCGGTAGTTGGGATAACGTTGGATTTTAAATCTGCTAAACTTTTTTTAAAGGGGCGTAACAAAAAAAAGTCTCATATTAGGGGGTAATTTCGGACACGGTCAAATCATACCTAAGATAAGAGGGGGCTTCTATCATAATTGTTCAAAAGATAAGTTGGCAAGAGCTGTACAGAATGTTAGGCTATATCTCTTAGGGATCCATCGGAATTTTATGGAACTCTCAAACCTACCATTGGTGATAAATATAAAGCAATTCATGACAAAAATCCAAGACGTCAACTAGTTCTAAGTGCTGATAAAAAAGCAAGTTTGATCATTGTGGTTACAACTACTGCATCATGGGAATTTTGGAGTGCGGAGAAATTGACATGATTTTTTTTTATTTCCTGCAAACTTTACTGATGTTTGACAGCCTCTTCACGCAGTCTTCTTCGCTTCCCTAAAAAAGCGAAAAAGTGTCAATTTTAACAGATTGGAAACTCAAAAAAGAGGACCCTTCCGAAAGCCCGAATTCCCCATGTTGTTAAAAACTGTTTTGAATGGAGTCGAAGCACCTTCTGAAAAACCATCATGCCAGGTTTTAGATAATGCAGATTAAGCTTTTTCGATCCAAATGAAAATATCAAGAAAATCGGCAAGAAGTCAAAAAGTATGAAGATAAAAATTCGCAGAATAATTTAATGCTTTCAACCACTTTATTAGATTCAGAATGCTTGAGCCTAAACGAAGACCGGAAGAAAATGCATCAATGTCAAACATAGAAACTTGTGGAGATACTAAATTTCAATAGATTAGAAGCAAGATGGAAGATGTTGAGGATAATGTTCAAAGTTTCGCTGATGGTGTTCTTAAAGAAAAAAATTCAAAGAACTAATTTTGATATTGATGAGACTGATTTACCATAACCAGGCCCTTCCTATATTAGTGAAGATTTTCCTACAGAGTAGCTTGATGAATGTTGGGAAAACACCCCAACATGTGTATAACTTTCGTTTTTCACCGTATAGTTTGGTGATAACACCCTGTATGTCCGTAGTATGAATGAGCCATAATTAAACTCTGAATATATTTATTCCCCCCCAAGGTAAACAGTCATTCATTCCGTCAAGCAAATCGTTATTAATCGTTCTCAATTTAATATATCTTTGTCTCCCTCAGTGTTGTGTAAACAACAATATGTCAAAGAAAGAAAGAACATGCTTCCACCCTCTGAAATGCATCCACCGACGCGTATTATTCTGCGAATTTCCCACTCTTTCAGCCGACTTTCAGTTGGCCGCCTACCGATAGGAAAAATTAGTTTTTAGTGCCTTACAACCACTCAAACGTAACACATCGGTCCAGTCACCGCTCTGTGTAGTGCAGTTTAAGCGTTCACTCGAAGAGCAGTAAAAAGTGCTGTAGCTCCGTCGGGCCAAAGGTCAAGTCCTTTTACACCTCTTGTTCTCCTTGTCCAAGCTTGGACAAAGAACTCCTTTGGGCGTTTTAACGCAATTTTGAGACAGTACAGAATCGTAGCGTCTCCCTTGAAGAAGATTGTAAAATGGAAGATGGAAATTGGCGGTAGAGAAATCCATTCCAATACTAGCAAATGGTATCAAATGTTTGAAGTGTAATAGGCCTATCCCTGGGTACGATGACGGTAGAGAATCGACGAAGACCTCAAGGTATTTTTAGTGTGGACGAAAGGTTGAAATTTCAAAGAGAATTGTATATATTTTTCATATCAACTGCAAATGAACAATTGCATTATTAAAGTACATAATACCGACAATACCTGTTTCAATTCACAGCCTATGTGTAAAACCCCCACCACCCTATCTTAATACAGTCCACAAATTTGATTGTGGTTAATTATACAGTTAATTGCCACCCCCACCTTTGAATGAAGAAAAGTCCAGTGATAAAAATTTGGAGAAAAATCTGTAAGTCCTGACCGTTAGTGTCGATAAATTCGTCCTAGTAAAAGTTTCAATAGAAAATTCTTCACGCTTTAAATAATATATTGTCAAAGTTGTGGTTCCTGAAAGTATCGTTTATTTAGTGAAATTTTTAAGAGAAAACTATGCGGAATAATCCTTTTCGATCCGTGTGGAGATACTAGATTTCAATGGATTAAAAGCAAGATAGAAGATGTTGAGGATAAGATTGAAAGTTTCGATTATGCTCTCCTTAAAGAAAAAAATCAAAGAACTAATATTAATATTGATGAGACTGATCTACCATACGCAGGCCCTTCCTATATCAGTGAAG
The DNA here is from genome assembly GCA_016904865.1 of Pissodes strobi. NCBI lineage: Eukaryota > Metazoa > Arthropoda > Insecta > Coleoptera > Curculionidae > Pissodes > Pissodes strobi. The sequence goes on from JAEQML010061656.1 coordinate 21,278, forward strand.
ATTTTCCTACAGTGTAGCTACATGAAGAGAAGTCCAATTATAAAAATTTGGAAGTCTTAACCATTAATGTCGATAATTTCGTCCTAGTAAAAGTTCCAATTGAAAATTCTTCACGCTTTAAATAGTATATTGTCAAAGTTGTGGTTCCTGAAGGCATCGTTTATTTAATGAAGTTTTTAAGAGAAAACTACGCGGAATAAACTTTTTCGATCCGTGTGTAGATACTAGATTTCAATAGATTAGAAGCAAGACAGAAGATGTTGGTGTTCTTTAAGAAAAAATCCAAAAAACTGATTTTAATATTGATGAGGCTGATCTATTTCTAGTAGACCCTTTCAATACCAGCGAAGATTTCTTTATAGAACAATTTGATAAAGAGAAGAGAAGATTAATGATAGCAACTTGGAGAAAAATTCTGAAGTCCTGTACCTTGAAGTCGATAAATTCATCGTAGTAAAAGTTCCAATGGAAAATTCTTCAAAATAGGATATGATTATGAAGATAATAAGTCTCAGGATAATTCAGCGATTTCAAACAGTCTATAAGAATTTTTAGAGCATCAATAATTCCTGAACCTAAAACGAAGACCAGAAGAAAGTGCATCAATGTTAAACCTGAAAAGCCTGGGGAGATGCTAGATTTCAATAGATTAGATGCAAGATAGAAAATGTTGAGGATAATGTTGAATGTTCCGATAATAGATGATGAATTAGGTGTTCTTTTGAAGAAAAAATGCAAAAAACTAATTTTAATATTGATGAAACTGATCTACTTAAAGCAGGCTCCAGGCTCTTCCTATATCAGTGAAGATTTTTCTACAGAGTATCTTGATGCAGAGAAGTCCAATGATATGGAGAAGAATAGGGGAGTCCTGAATCTTAAATATTATGTTACCAAAATTATGGTTTCTGAAAACGTCGTTTATTTAGTGAGATTTTTAAGAGAAATGCACGCGGAATAGGCTTATTCGATCCGAATCAAGTTTTCAAGAACATCCCAAAACCGATGAAAATTATGAAGGTAATAAGTCCCCAGAATAATTCCAATCTTCCAAAGGCACTAATAGTTTTAAAAAAAACTTCAATAAACCCAAACTAACCCAAACAAAGACCAGAAGAAAGCGCATCAATGCTAAACCTGGAGATTCGTCGTAGTAAAAGTTCCAATAGAATATTCTTCAAATCTTAAATATTATATTGTCAAAGTTGTGGTTTCTGAAAGCTTCGTTTATCTGGTAAGTAGGAAGAGTAAGAAAGATACATTTTTCCACATTCCTCAATCCAGTACCCAGTGCTTTTCAGAAATGAACGTTATAGGTTTTTTAATATGTCGAAAATTAATCTAGAATCATAGTTTGTTTTTGTTTATTTTTGTTGTTTTTAGAATCTATTTTTTTATTTTTGTCTTTAATAAAATTGCTAGAATTAATCTTATATTATTACGTTAAATATGGCAAATAAGCCTTGATTTTCAATATTTTTAGCTTTTATGCTAACCTGAGGTTATCACTGAAACAATTTTACTAAATTTTTATGCGGTTTTAAACGTGTCTGAATTTGCCATATTTTTCGCGTAAATCCGGATACTTTTCAACCAAAAAATTTATATTTTAGAAGAAAGAAAAGCAACTTTTTCTTTATTTATCTAAGTACACTGTTCTACACGTCAGAACCCCTTTACAGAACAGGACAAACGGGTTATCATAGAAATGAACAATATAATTATTGGAGTAAGACAATACAAGGAGCTAACCTAAAGGAAAACATTTAATTCTCTGCAATATTTTAAAATTTTGGTGGTAGGAGTACTGAGGTAAAATGAGTCAGTGTATCTGGATGCTGTTAAGAACATAAAGATATGTTGGGTAACAAATCCTTACAATTAATGCTATTTTGCACAATTTTAAAAGCTGTTGTTGCAATAGAGTGATATCGTCTGATATTGACACTTAAAAAGGAATGTCTAGATAGTAACTTATCATGGCAAATGCCAATGGAAGGAAATAATCCATCTATTCTATAACTTAAATATTTGAAAAATCGTCCTTGCACAGCCTCAAATGTATCAATGTGAACTTGATAATATGGGCTCCATATAATGGAGACTTAATCCAGAATCCAGCCTAAACCAGCACAAACGTACGGTGAATCCATCACACCCTATCAAATGCTTTGGATATTATCTAAAGCATTTGATAGGGTGTGAAATGATGGGTTGTTAAGCAAATTCACAGCATACGGACTACCACCAGCACTGGTTCTATAGCTGTCCAATTAGATCGATGCATCTAAGTTGGTATTAATGGGCATCTCTCGGAGGAATTTAAAATCAATGCCGGAGTTCTTCAAGGTTGTATATCATCTCCCACACACAAAGAGATTTTAGGGTCTTGATATCAGTAAAATCCTGACCGATTCGAACTATAAACCCAAACATATGACTAGCTAATCTCATGATGTCACCAATATGTTGATTAAAAGAAAGAAATTAAATTTAACTCCTTAGTCGTTAAATGCAACAGGATTCTCGAGTGGACAATCATTAATACAATATGAAAATGGATAAGGTTTTGTCTTAAGGAAATAAGATATCACCTTGTATTTTCTAATGTTTAAACTCAAATTATTTTCCGATACGAATCAACAACGTGACTCAGAATTGATGAGAACTCGCACAATATGCAATGTTTGTTATTGAGCTATAGATTTCCAGGTCATCAGCATATAGTAACTAATCCACGTCTAAGATATCCTTAGTGTCATTTATGAATATGTTAAATAATAATGGTCCTAGACTGGTTCCATGAGGATGTGGCAAGGTACTTTTCAGACATAAATCCATTCAAATGCACATATTGAGTTCGATCAGTGAGATATGCCCGAAGTAGGTCAATGAGACGATTGAAAAGACCAAAAGTAGCAAGCTTTTGTAGTAAAATGCCATGGTCAAGTCTGTCAAGCGCCTTTGTTAGGTCCGTATTTATGACATCAGTCTGAGATGTGCTATCAATATTTTCGCCTACATGCTGAGTGATAATAGAAAGATTAGTCACAGTTGAGCAACTCTTCATGAGACCATGTTGACGAGGAGAAATAGCATTATTCATATGATGATAAATTTTGCGGTCTGTAACTTTGTATATCAGTTCAAATACTCCTTTTGAGAATAGGGCAGACTTTGGAACATTTCTATATAGACGGGATTGTAGGAGATCGTCGGCAATTTTATTAGGATGTTTAAAGGAAGTGTAATAATAAGACACAATTACTTTTAAAAATGCCGGTATACTGTCTGTCCCTATTGTTAGCTTAGATTTAATCGAGTTTAATGCATCTGATACCTCATTCTTAATAAACCTATTAAAATGAAAGTAAGTAGCATGACAGTTATCAAAGATAAAATTAATTAAGTTTGAGGTCACATAAGAGTTTTCAAAAAAATCTGCAAAACTATTCATTACATATGTTGGATTATCCAAGCAGTTGTCGTTATAATTCATTATATTAGCGATTTTAGCGGATCATCTATTATCAACATAAGCCCAAAATTTACTGGAGTTAATGGCCATTTCAAATTCGGACTTTTTAATGTAATTTTTATAGGAAAGCTCTATCGCAGTCTTAACTTTGGCATAATCAGCATTACTAAATGTTTCCAAAAACGTCCAATCAATTGTAGATATCAGATTTTACATACGCGAAAAATCAGCATTCCGAAAATTATAACAGTTTATTAAGTAAGATCCGAAATTTCTTTTGTGTTCTAATTTTTCATTTAACTTACAACTGATCTCTAAAGCTAAGTGATGAAAATCTTGTTTTACTAGAAGATTTTTAAGAAGTACTCTAGCAGGAATATAGTAACCAACAAAAAATTGCTGGTTGCATTGGGAAAGTTTTTACCTTTTAAGAATGCAAAGAACTTCAAAATCTGGAGATATAGTAGTTTCATATGACCATTACAATGGTTTCATCACTGTAGGAATTCCTTGGTTTTTAGTTTTTTTTTATGTTAATAATAAAAGAAATTAAATCTCTTCATATTTGTAATATATTCTAGAGTGTAAGACTGGAAATAAGCTCTTAACAGTATGGCTTATAAAGCTGACGAGATTATAATCCCTTAATTCTCACAGACTTTATAGCATCCGTGCTATTCCACCATATTCTTACCAGTTTAATGGGCTTCGGCTTCTAAAA
>JAEQML010061657.1:0-25476 GCA_016904865.1 Pissodes strobi
GGAGGTCGTCCAAAAATATTCAAATAAAGTATGCAAACTAGTTTGGCTGCAAATTATGTTGTCAACTATTATTTGAGCTCATAAAGGTTTTTTTTGCGATATTCAATGGATTCATTTCATATTAGGAACCACATTTTAATTTTCAGGATCAAAATGGGGACGTTATATTGAGGAATTGGAGGAAACAACATCCAGGGACCTATCAGCTAAAACATTAGAGCTTCCTAGGAGAAGTAAAAGTCAAAAGTACATGGCGCAAAGATGCTGTATTCCCAGGAACATTTTTGGGATCATGTGCGAGCTGGTCTTTCAGAAGGAGGATTAGATCTTGAACAAAACGGAAATTTTTAAACGAGCATTTTAAAGTTAAAACTAAACGAGTTTAGCAGTACCATTAACTCCAAACTCTATGCGAAAGTGTTTATCAATATCATATAGCTAATCATAAAAGTTCAATAGGTCAAAACAGATGTTTAATTTAACTGGGACAAAACGTTTTTGAGAAGACACAGAAAAATATTGCAGAGAAAAGCTTAGTCAACGAATGCACCTAGGGCTCAGAAATTAAATCTCGATATTGTGAAGGATCACTTCGATATTAAAAATTAATTGGAAAGGTTATTAGGCCTTGATGAAAAAAGCTGCAACACTCACAAGAAGTCTTGGTTCTAAAAGGTAAATGTAGGGTCCATAATTTCTGATTAACATGCAGAAGATACAGAATTATCGCTTCATTAACAAATTTGACAAATTATACTGCCTACGATAATATTTAATGTTTTCCGAAAAAAATCAATTCGTTACGTAGGTATGTGTTTACAGAACGGCTTTCGTGACTTTGTATAATAAAGTTTTACCGTTAAGACCTGTATGACGTGACGCCTTGCCTTGGATGGTGGACAGGTTGTGTAGCTCAGAATCCGGATCTATCTACGGTAGGTGAGAATAGATGATAAGGAAGGCACCTCAGTTAAAACAATAACATTACCTATTGGTCAAAAACCTGGTAAATTTACACTATACCCAGTTACTGAGGTGCACATGTCTTTTCTATTGGAGTATACTTTTGAACTGTTTGTAGGCCTTTTATCACCGTTATATAATATAGTTGTGTTGTGTTTTACTTATGGTTAGCTTTGACGTAATTTCACTTAGAGTTTACACTACACTCTAACTACTTAACGGATCCTATTTAGAAATTATCTTTCTTAGAGTTTTGACAAATTTATCATAGATTAGACTTTTACTACTTTAGGTGGGGGGCCCGAGTCCACGCACATGTGTGTTGCCAAACTTGTGTTAAGGAAGCAAATAAAGCTGCGGATTAGAACTTTACGCACCTGTGTGCTTGCAAGAAAATGGTTTATGTGAGAAATAAAGTCCGCCGAATTGATGGTTCGTTTGAGTATTTATATAATAAATTATGCTGATCGTTGCACGTTTATGATTTATAATCGCCTGCATTGACCGCTCGCGTTATTTATCATTTGCCTTGAAACTTTACATAATATTTTCAAGTTCAGGTTCAAACTTAGTACAGGGTGATATTTACGTAGTAGTTTATGCATTTTAGTAGTTCACAAACTTTTAGCGATAAATTACCCTTTGGATAGGGATTCGAGATGGCTAAAAGTTGGATACTGTTAGTTAATATTGGATGATATTTAATTGGTTTTTTTATTAAATTTTGTTTAGAATTCCAGAAGTAAAATATATAATTTAAGACATATGCCTGATGAGTAATAGTACTGAAGTAGAGACGAAGAAACTCGAAGATTTGACAAAATGTCAGAAACTTAATGAATAATTCGATCAAAAATTTAATGTTCTATATCACCATGTGGGCAAAGTAAGATTTAATTTAAGAGATTTTAATTGCAAATTTAGACTACATATAAATTTAATTTCATAAAAAACGAAAATTCTATTCATGTTCCATACCCGACATTATAAATTCGTTTATATTTCATGCATGCTAGTTATAAAGAAAAGAGAAGTTAAGGCAAATTAAATATGTCTGTCTTTTTCTGGCCATATTACGGGTATATTACCGCATATTTTCAACATTTAATTAGCTCCAATTCTCCTTTCAGAAAATGGAATCTGCTTTGTAACCCGTCAAGTATTTTAAAGATAAAGTGCTGTGGAAACCGCGAAATGCATGCATGCATGCATAAGGGCTTTGAGAGTTTCTTTTTGATATCCTAGCAGAGGCGAGCGAAATAAGAACATAGATTAAAGTATTATTATTAGATGATTAAAGAATTTCATGACATCACAAAATTGGTAAAGCATAGACATTATCAGGCAGTTCAAACAATGTATGTTCGAGCAATAGACAAATTACAATATTAATAATTAATGAAAGATTGGAGCAGTAAAAAAGTACAAACCAAAGAGGACAAGCTAGAAGATCACTTTAGAAAAAAACGCAATAGAATGATTCAAATGAGTCGGAAAGGGACTTATTAGAAAAGCACCCTGAGAAAAGAAAGAGAATAAATAAATGAATTGATAGAAATCGTTAATCAATAATCTAGAAGGTACTACGTTTTCATATAATTTTCAAATCGTTTGGAGTATTGAGACACCTATAAAACAATTATTTTCAGACTCTAGATCGAACCAGCTTTTTCTGGGATCGTATAGGAATTTAAATTAACTTGAATTGCTAACTGCAGCTCATGCGCATTAACTCAAATTAAAAATTTTGGTTAGATTTGTTTGTTTATGTTTAGGGATTTTGCAAAAACGAAACAAAAATGGATCAAACTTCAGAAACTCCACCATTAACACCCTCTACATGAAAGAACGTTTGGCGTGGAAATGAAGTTTACTCGAAATATATCGAGAAGAGAAATTATGTCAATCATGTTATGGTAAACATTGTTACATCGTCAATTCAAATCGATTTCAATTTAATTTTTGTCTCTGCATGAAAACGAGGAAGAGGATTGTTGAGGGTATAGTGCTAAAGGAAACTGAATTATATCAAGTGCCCGCAGATAATTTGAATAATAAATATTGACGCAAGCTTTAAACTTTTATAATAACTTGGTGTTATAAGCAAATTTTTCAACCAATCATTGTAAATTCATCGAAATGTTTATACTTACGAAATTTCTGACGAGCAGCTAGCCATTCGTCCAAAGAGGCGGTAATGTTGTTGTTATCTCTTGGTCTACCATCGTGCGAGTGTCTAAGAGCTCTGCGGCGTTCTTTGCTGGTTAACATGCACTCTTCCAAGAGTTCGAACCAGTCTTCAAGACCATCTGAAGCCCTGTTTCACAAAAAAAAAAACACGCTTAGGAGATACTGACGATTTAGGAAATTTCAATTTACCTACGTGTTTATTTTCTACAAAATTAACGTTGGGGGTTGTATATATACCTACTATATCAATAAATTTGATAGCTGATAAAAGAAGTCGAGCAAAACAAAATTCTTCTTCGAAGGAGCCTAAAGTTGATTTAAATATTTGATTTTCAATTAGGTCAGGGAAAGTACCGTCACTGATCGGTTTCGATTTTTCAAGCCTCGTCAGGCAGGCTGTTAGGTGGTCTCCTCGAATCAAGTTAAAAACCAGGCTCCCATATGAGTCAACGTCGTTTTAGACAAGCGGTAAGATGTTATAAATCGCTTTAGAGTTTTGCTGCTAGAACTTTTAACAATCTTAAGATATGTTTTTATAATTGATTTTGAATGTATTGGTAAGAACCATATTTACAATTTTCTTTTAATTTATATGTAAATAAACGGCTGCCCGCGTTGCATTATTATTTCAAAGTGACGAAGCGCCGCTTGTGATAATAGTATATTATTTTATATGGAGGAAAAGTTATACTTTTCATGGCGCGCTCGTGTTTAACAGCCGAACGGAGTGAGGCTGTTAATAGAGAGCAAGCCATGAAAAGTAACTTTTCCTCCAAATAAAATATGCTGTTTTTTCTTCAAATGTCGACAAATTAATGCAAAAACGTCGCTTTTTAATAGTAGTAATAATTATTATTAAAGATGAGTGGGTTCGCAAGGCGGCTTAGACCGGTGCGGTATCGGTGAATAGGCTCAGTTTGTTGCTATAATAATGTCATATAAAGCTGTCAGTGGACACTGTCAACAATAATTATTTTTTTAAAATTGCGTTTTCGATTGCGTTTTAATTCCGTATTGATAAGCAGTTATTGAGTAAGTTCGATTAAATAATAACCAATTTGTTCCTAAATTAGTGATTTTTAGAAATGCAGTCACAAATTGAGTGATAAATACAAATTTTTTACCTCCGCCGGCGGAAAAGTGAAAAGTAAAGCTCCGGCGGAGGAAAAGCGAAACTTCACTGCCGCCTACACAGTCGAGTAATGATGGATTTACTGACGTTTGAAGAAAAAATTGTTTATGTTATTGATGTCTGTGATAGATATTCCTATTGAACATTGAACCGAACGAGCTGTGTTTTACGCCACTGTTTTTGAAAGTACTACTACAAAACTCGAAAATAACATAGTGACACCTCAAGATCTTTTAAATCTTCTGTAACTTCTGGCAAGAGAAGACCGGAATTATCATATAAAGATAAAATAGATGATGGCGACTTTCAAGTAAATTGACGAATAATAATATTTTTCCTTAGATTTGAAGACATTTTCGACCCGCAATGTGGATCTATAAGACAAAACAGTTTTTCCTTTCGGGCATAAAACCTTAAATTGGCTTTTAAGATTAAGGGGATTTATTTGGCGCAAGAGTCCAAATAATCGAAAATTGCTCTAACCCAAACATTTTTACTGACATGTAAAGTATGTTTCAACTATAAGGCAATATGGTCAAGAAAATAAATCATAACATCTTAATTTTTAGTCACTCTTACCTTAAATATATTTTTCCATCTCTTCCAATGACTAAGGCTACAGTGCTGTAAGTCTTCTTGTTTTCCCACTCGACTCTATCAACATCGACTAACTTTACCTTGAATAAAAACTGACCCATTTCTGAGATTCTAAAAGAGAATTATTATTAAAAGAATGTTTGTGCGTGAAGTCCAGGTACGATAGAAGTGAAACTTCTTCCTTAACAGCGATAGATACAGTTCAATTATTAGAATTATTAGTGCGCCCTCTCCTGTTTGCATATACAGTAACAGCACCCGTACTAGCTATACGCTACAAGACGAATGTAATATAAATGTACAGGGTGGCTCGAATTCGTGTCTATGTATGGGAAACTCGAAAATCGTAAGAGATACAGTGTCGCTCAAATAAAGGCAAAATTGCGCACAATATGCCGTTTAGAAAGTTTTAAAATTCCGAGTATTTACGGAGATATCTGGAAAAAAACCGAGATTTTGTAAATTCGTTTTATTTTATTCCTGGGCTTATTTAAAAACGGATTTCAAATTTAATTGCATCTTTGCATTTCCACTTTTTTCGCTCTATCCAATGATGATATCCAGTTTAAAATCCGACTTTCGTCTTCAAGGGTTCATCATCAACTTTCTTTTTTTAAATACGAACTTTAATTTTTTTTATCGTTTTTCAGATGGTATTGGCGTTATTAATATGAGTATGTGTTTTTATTTTTTTTATTTACTTTTTATAATTTTTTCATTATTTTTATTTTATATATTTTGCTTGATTTAAAAAAATTTAAGGTAGGTACTTTTGAAATTTTCGTATTCTGTAAACATATTTTATTTGTTTTTTGAAATAAGAGGAAAATTGGAGCCCATATTAAAAATAAAAAATAGTAAAATTATTTTTTACGAGAATATGGCCATGAACTATTACATAAACAAGTTGCTTAGTGCATTTTATTTATAAGCAAAATTCCAATAGGTGTTTTTCCATCAAAGTTCCTATAGTATCGCGTAGTATGATAATAAATTGTTGATGTTCTCTATTAAATAATGTTTTAAATTGGTTAAAAATTGAGAATATTTTATCTTTGCAGTAAGCACCTTGTTTGGGTAATAGTTCATGGCCATATTCTAGTAAGAAATAATTTTACTATTTTTTATTTTAATACGCTCCAATTTACAAAAAACAAATTAAAATATTTTTATAGAATATAAAAATTTCAAAAGTCCCTACCTTCAATTATTTAAAATTACGCCAAAGCAAAATATATAATGAAAAAAATTATATTAAATATTTAAAAAAATAAAAAATAATAAAAACATATAGTCATATTAATAACGCAAATACCATCTGAAAAAAAAATTAAAGTTGGCATTTAAAAAAAGAAAGTTGATGATGATCCCTTGAAAACGAAACGTCGGATTTCAAACTTGATACCATCATTAGATAGAACGTAAAAAGTGGCTATGCAAAGGTGCAATTCAATTTGAAATCCGTTTTTAAATAAGCCCAGGAAAAAATAAAGCGAATTTTCAAAATTTCCGGTTTTATCCGGATATCTCCGGATATACTCGGAATTTTAAATCTTTCTAAACGGCATATTGTTAGGCACCTAAATGCGCAATTTTGCCTTAATTTGACCAACACTTACGGTTTTCGAATCCCCCATACATAGGCACGAATTCGAGCCACCCTGTACATTAAATGTACATGCTTTTCATGCGTTGGGTTAGTTTTTCCTAACGTAAATTAATTCAACGCATGTAAAACATGAACATTTGTATTACAGTCGTCCTATGGCGTACACCTAGCAAGAGTGTTATTACTGTATACGCCTTCCGTTCCAGTTCTTCCCACTAACACATACGTGGGTAGGCAACGCTACGCACGCCACTAACGCACTCTTCGAACTCCCCTCACCCGATAGGAATTATCGTAACGCTCGAAAATTGACGCCGTCTCAGCAAAGAAGTTTCACTTCTAAAACAGTGTGCACAACGACTATGTTTAATTTGATATCCCATTTTGTAACAAGAATTAATTAATCAGTTTCTAAAAGTTGGTATATACTCTCACCGACATGAAATTCGACCCATTCAAAATTTTGATTACATTAAATGTAAACATCATTAAATGTAATCAAAATTTTGAATGGGTCGAATTTCATGTCGGTGAGCGAATTTTTAGAAACTGATTAATTAATTCTTGTTACAAAATGGGATATCAAATTAAACATAGTCGTTGTGCACAATGTTTAGAAGTGAAACTTCCTTGCTGAGAGGACATTTAAAGTATGATAACTTTTTTCCGTAGTCAGGTTTAATTGATTTTTTTTACACATTGTAAATAAATTTATTGCTTTTAATTAATTCAATTTCTTGAAAACTAGTATATGTGTTGAAATATACAGGAAAATTAAAAGTTTTGCATATTTTCCTTAAGTTTATAACACCTTGCAATATTACCTCTGCTGAATGATCTATGGAGTTTAATTTATTTTTAGCTATTTTTTTAAGAAAAAACTACACATTTAATAAAAAAGCCGCTATATAATAATAATAAAAACTAAAGGTGCTCTGGCCTAGCAAATTAACTCATTTCTTGACAGTTATAATGACTGTTATTATATATTCTATAGTTTTTCAATTTAAGCCAGCTGAAAATTATGGTTCTGTAATTGTTATTGTTTTTAGTACTGAATATTGTTTTGTTCGTTACGTTGCTGTTTTTACACAAATTAAAGAAATTTGCATAATGTGTAGTATTTTCTTTAAAAATTCATATCACTTGAACAGAGGAAGATAACAAGATAAAAATAAACACAATGTTAAGAATAAATTACACTTCGTAGAAAGGACATTCAGTAGAGATAATATTAAAAACATTAGGAAAAAAACACATTCTTATTTTCCTGTATATTTCGACACGTATACTCTTTATGAGGATATTGAAAGAAATTACAATTACAATTTTATCGTAAAAATTGGATTACGGAAAAAGTTATAATACATAAAATTTTATCAAAATTTTGAATCGATCGAACTTTATGTAGGTCAGTGTATTTGATTAGTATAAAGAGAAAAATCCAAACTTAACTCTGGAGATCAATTCATGGAAAGAATAAAAAAAATGGCATTCAAGATTTATGTTTCGCACAAATCGTAATTTGCATTAGATACGAATCAAACATGAAACAATGGTCCAAGCAACGCGTCCAGTGCTCTTTTTTAATGAAGATATCTCACTGTTTTCAGTGAAATTAAATTTGGCAAAATATCTTACCTATCTGCTCCCGAAGCTCTTCTGAAACAGTGTAGATAATCCCTGGTGAGTATGAAATATCGCTCTTTCCAACGACTGAAAAGCTTGTCTCTCTGCTGCCACAATAAGCCTCTCTTGATTGCATGGGTTGACTCTTTCCCATAGTTGCTGGTTGATAATAGGGACTGAAAGAAAAAGGTACATGCTAGAGTTGGCAAACAGCATTTTATCAGTTTGATAATTTATTATTATTATTATAATTAATATTATTATAATACTGTGAGTAGTGTGAATCTAAGCAGTGTCCCCAAGAGTGTCTTGGCGATCTCTAGGTAGCGGCAATTTTACGCGGATTCTTAATTGCAACATATTCATAGATGCCTCATTTATCAGTCAGGAGATACGCCATTTTTACCCTACTGCTAGATGACTGAGATACGTTGGGTCATTACTCTTCCACGTAGCTACCGAGATTATTACTAAAAAGAGAAGCCCTTTCACAATTTAAATCAAGCATGAATATGATATAGTATGCTCTACCATTCCCGTCAGCGAATTTGCATAAAATAAAAATATTATTCTGTTTTGTGCGGATAAATTTCCACTTCTGTGGTCAATAAGTTCTTAAAAAAAAAATTAGTCATCAACTAAAGAAAATCACACTCAAAATTGATGATTAAATTGTAAGAGGGCAGCTTTAAGAAACTAAATGAAGAATTCAACAGACGGGACGATTCAAAACTTCCAGAAAATTGAGCTTGACCTGAATATTTTTTCATGCCCTTTAACGAGAATTGTAAAAATAATGCATCTGAAATACAACTTGAAGTAATAAATTTATAATGTAATAACGATTTAAAAAAATAAACTGTAACTCAACCATACTAAATTAGACTTGATCAAATAATGATGGCTATATTTGGTGTATCGTTCGAGCAAGTATTTTCGACAATGCAATTAAGAAAAAGGAATCTAAGCAAAAGCATCACAGATAATCACTTAGCATTGCTTCAGGGGATCATCGCATCCAAACTACAATCTGAATACGAACAAATTTTAAACTAACAGCAGTTGCATTTGCCACATGCATCATCCCAAATACTTGAACTCTGTGAAGCATGCTTAAAGGGACAAATATTATATGCATATTCACTATCCACTATGATCCTATGTTAAATTCCTGTGTACTGTGACACGATTGGTGGTCGGTCATAAGTCTTTATTTAATTTGGGATATGTAAAAAAAAAGTTGGCCATTAATGCATTACGCGGACAACGCCAAAGAGAAGTGATTAATGTCTAGTGACAGGTAGCTCGTGATTGGTTCATTATTACATCATACATAAAAAATATTTATTATGAACTACGTAAAACCATTTGTTAATTGTTTACCAACCGGTCCATATGCCTGGTTTGCTCAGCGGTGTTAATTCTTATTATTAACACCTTATTATAAATTTAGAAAAATACCTTATATAAAAATATCGAGAAACATAAATATAAACTCAACTTGACTTTGATTTCAGCATACCAAACTGAACATCAAAGGTACCAATTATGCTATTTATTTAAAAATTAAATATTTTCACAGCCATAACCGCACAAAGGAAAATTAATTAGGTTCCAAACCTAGTTGAGATTATGGTATCGCACCCAAAATAAAGAGAAGATTCTCCAAATAAGTATCATCCAAATTACAAACTTATTAAATCTTAATCTTAAGTCTTAAATTATTAATACTGCCCAATTCCTATTTTTGAAATAATTCTAACTAAAATTTGAACTTTTACAGTTCTGACTAAACATAGTTAATCATAAGACATCTTAAATAAGAATTACTCTGCTAAATAAATATGGCATTATAAATTAATCACATGGCAGCGATACCATCAGTCAAGTAAACAACTGAGGAAATTAAATCAAATCACTCAATCTCTGAAGAAAAACACCTGATCAAAGAAGATTTACAGGGGAAATCGAACTGAGCTCAATTCGGTAACTTGCATAAAGACGAAAATCTAAAGTAGCAGTTAGGTAAGACGGTTTACTGCCATAAGACTTACAGCAAGTTACAGTAAAAGCATAGCGTTTAAGTAAGTATACAAAATACAAAATAATAATCAATCAGGTAATTACTATGGCATTTGCAAACTAACATAACATCACAGAAGGTAGTAAAAAAAGTCAACATTAGTTAATCAAATAACAACAAGAAATGGTAATAGATACCATAAAAGATAATAATCGATTAAAGATCATTTAACGGTAAGTTCGATACAATTTTAGCATAGCCTAAAGAAAACTATAGCCACGACACTCGGCTCGTTTAGTGGGGCACGGAATCAAATTTTCTCCGTGAAGCTCAGTGAAACGAGGACACTACGCAATTGGAACTCGATGCCAATCATACGCTCTTACCTGGGCCGGAGTGCAATAAATTTTCATAGGAATTAAAATAGAAAAAGATTCGTTGTTTGTGTAAATAGACTATCGTTATGCGTATATATTGTTTTGTTTGGATGTTATATAAATAAGTTAATATTTATGTGTTAAAATGGGAAAATAACGGCAGAATTAAGCCGCTAGTTAGTTTGTTTATTTAAGCTTAAATTTGATTATAAGATATCGGAATCGGGTCAAATGACTAACATAAATTGGAACTAACTGAAACTAACCGACAGTTAATTGAACGACTAACCAAAGCTAGCCAAAAGTAACCATAAGCTCCAAAACATGCTAAAACGTACCTTTCGTAATAGGTTACAAAAATTAAAGTAAGTTAAAACTAACCAAAATGAAACGAATTTAAGCCACTAACCAAAAACATTAAATTTGCTTATAACGTATAGGAACCGATTCAAATGACTGAAATAAATTGGAACTAACTGAAAGTAACCGAAAGTTGATTGAATGACAAACCAAAAGTAACTAATAGCACAAAAAAAGGACTAAAACGTATCGGAACAGATTAAAAATGGTCAAGTAAATTAAAACTAACCCAAATTAACCGAATGTTGGCAAGTAACCAAAGACATTAAAATTGGTTATAACGTATCGGAACCGGTTCCAATGACTAAAATAAATTAAAACTAACTGAAATTAACCGAAAGTTGATTGAACGAAAGTAAGTTGAAACTAACCGAATTTTGAGGACTAACTAAAATTAATCAAACACATTTAAATTAAGTATAACGTATCGGAACCGGTTTAAATGACTAAAATAAATTGGAACTAAGTGAAAGTTACCGAAAGTTGACTGAATGACTAACCAAAAGTAAGTAAAAGCTGCAAAACAGTCTAGTACGTATCGGAACAGATTAAAAATACTAAAGTAAGTTAAAACTAACCCAAATTAGCCGAATTTCGACGACTAACTGAAAGTAATCAAAAACTTAAAAATTGGTTATAACGTATCGGAACCGGTTCATATGATTTAAATAAATTAAAACTAACTGAAATTAACCGAAAGTCGATTGAACGACTAACCAAAAGTAACCAAAAGCACCAAAAGGGCTAAAACGTATCGTAACAGATTAAAATTATTAAAGTAAGTTGAAACTGACCCAAATTAACCGAATTTTGGTGAGTAACCTAAATTAATTCAAAACATTTAAATTAAAACTAACCGAAAGTCGATTGAATGACTAACCAAAACTAACCAATAGCGCCAAAAAGGCCTAAAACGTATCGTAACAGAATAAAAATATTAAAATAAGTTGAAACTAACCAAAATTAAGCGAATTTTGACGACTAACTTGAATTAATTCAATAACTAAAATAAATTGCAACTAATTGAAAGTAACTAAAATTTGATTGAAATACTAACCAAAACAAACCAAAAGTAATTAAAAGTACCAAAACGGGCTAAAACGTATCGGAATAGTTTAAAAATAATATTAAGTAAGTTAAAACTAACCCAGATTAATTCAGTTTTGGCGACTATCCTAAACACTAAAATTGGTAATAACGTATCGGAACCGAAAGTAATCGATAGTTGATTGAACGACCAGTTTTGGCGGCTAACAAAAACTAACCAAAAATATTAAAATTGGTTATAATATATCAGAACCGGGTTCAAATGACTAAAATAAATTAAAACTAAACGAAAGCTGATTGAACTAACCCAAACCAACTAAAAGCACCAGAACGGACTAAAACGTATCATAATAGGTTACAAAATTTAAAGAGCCCAAAAATAATCGAAAATTAATAATATGGAAACATTCATAAAATATATATGAAGGGTACAGGGGAAAAACGATCTAAGCGCCATTTCCATAGAGAACATTAATTTATTTCACAGAAAATTTTATTCTTAATAAAAGTTAGTGCTTGGAAAAAAACTAATTTTGACAATGTTAAATTAAGACTAAGTTATACAGGGTACTTAAAAAATACAAAAATGGTGGCTAAAAAAACAAAATCTTAGGAATATCGGAAAAGCTTCTATAGGAAAAATAAAGCTCTTATTAAGGTAAAAATAAAAGTCAAATACCATTTTTTCCAAAAGTGCATCGTTGCTGAAAAAAACAAAAACAAAATTAAGAAAAAGCGGGTTTTTTCAAGAATTCAAATGGATTTTCTCCGCAACGGTGCGGTGCACTTTTGGAAAAAATGGTATTTGACTTTTATTTTTATCTTAATACGAGCTTTATTTTTTCTGTAGAAGGTTTTCCGATATTCCAAAGTTTTTGATTTTTTAACCATCATTTTTGTATATATTGAGTACCCTGTATAACTTATCCTTAATTTAGCATTGTCAAAATTAGTTTTTTTTTCCAAACACCAATTTTTATCAAGAATAAAATTTTCTGTGAAGTCAATAATAAAAAAGTTTCCTATGGAAATGGCGCTTAGATAATTTTTCCCTGTACCCTTCATATGTATACACATTTTATAGAAATAACATGTTTCTAATTTTTTTATTTGTCTTACAACCATTTCATCATTTAGCCGTGTTGATTTTAGTTAGACAATATTATTGAATTATATTTCAATATAAAAGGTCTTAAAAGAGCGGAACATATTTTCCGATTTTCGAATTCTTCTAAAAATTCTAGATAAATTTCATGTAGCATGTCGAATCGCATCTCTTCCATTTAAAGAATTTGATCTGTTTAACTTAGCGCGAAACGATTTGCATCTTCTTATCTTAGTTATTTAGTAATTATCTAGATATACGAAATTTTCGGTTTGATGAGGAGTATTTTCCAGCTTGTGGTTATGTGGAAGATAAGAAATGTTGTTTTTGCTGGTTGTTTTTCGTAAAAGTCGATCGTTATCCACATATATCCATTATTTCAGATTTGATCAGCACCTTGATATCATTTTGATTCGCTGTACCTTTTTTGGTTTTAGAGATACCAAGGTAACCAAAAAAGCAAAATGTAGGGTTGGTAGCCAAGTTTTTTCTAGATTACATATAAAACAAAGCACCAATAATTTTCTGACATAAAAGCCTACTCTATATATATTTTTAAAATAGAACACCCTGTGTATTACTACATTTTTGGACTCTCTAGTGAAATCAAAACACATGTCGTGTATAATATCCTATACCTATCTTTAGCTGTTTACAAAATATTGACAGTTGAAAGTCGGGCATTTTGACATTTTGACAGGCTTTAAAATCTAAACCGCACGAGATCAAAGAAAACGGTTTGCACATCTCTATCTTAGGTTCTCATAAGCTATCGAATGACAGTGGCTTTCAATTTAAGCGGAGGTTTAAAAGTTCCGGTCAATTTTATTCGCGGGTTAAATTCAAAGTTACTGTCATTTGATAGCTCATGAAAACCTAAGACAGTGTAGTAATATACAGGGTGTTCCATTTAAAAAATTTAGAGTACGCTGATATGTCAGAAAATCGTTAGTGTTTTGTTTTATATGTAACGTAGAAAAAACTTGGCTACCAACCCTACATTTTGTTTTTTTGTTTAACTTGATATCTTTAAAAACAAAAACGTTACAGCGAATCAAAATGTTGTCAAGATAAATTGAACGCACGGTACATGTTGCTCCGATTTAGCGTAATTGTGCACTTCTTCACCATCTTGACAATATTTTTATATAGCGAATAAAATGAAAAAGCTGTTACGAAAAAATATGCAAAATCCTACATAATACGTTTATAAAATTGTGCAGGTTGCTAAGAATCTATATAAAACAAAATTATGTACTTATATAAGATATTTTTTTAGCTTAGAAGAGAACAACTAGATAAATCAAATTTTTCAAAATTATTATTGCAGATCTTCACAAGTTCGTCTAAAACCGTAACTACTTGTGCAAAATAAAATCTCATATAAAAAAACTTTTGTTGTGTATAGATCTTGTTGATATTTAAAGATTAACTTGAAGCTTATATTCTATTATAGTTATATTCAGCATTCAAGAATGCTGTACTTACTACAAGTAATCTACATTCGCCAATCTTAATTTCACTTCAAAAGACATTTTTAACTATTTCTTTCAGGTGTAATGTTTAAATGAATATCCGGCTCTCTTTATGCAGCTTTTTGGATCGAAAAAATGGTTATTCTCTACTCGAAATAAACAGTATTTTATAAATCATATATTTTGTGATGAAAGTTTAAATAAAATAATAGGGGAGAGTAACAATTTTAGTATATAACGTCCCAAAAAATTTGAGTACGGCTCACTTCACTAATGATTGCCGGAAGGTGACGTCAAGTTAGATTTATTTATTTCCTCCCCACTACATAGTGATAAAGTTGGTCCTCGCTTGTCAAAGGTGCCGCGCTTAAGTGTCGCAGCTTTTTCTTTAGGCTATGATTTTAGGATGAGTAATTATATGCTTTACAGTAAGGGTGTAACACTTAGGTAAGTCTACATCACGGAAACATAATAAATAAATATACGGTAATAAAGATAGCCGATATTAGTTAATAAAATAACGATAAGAAACGGTAATAGATCCAATAAAAGATAATAACCGATTAAAGATCATTTAAGTTAAAAAATGATAAAGTACGATATGGTAAGTGAAATAGATAATTATAGGGCCTACTTGTGTTCTTATAACATACGGGAGTGAACTCCACTATCAGTGGTTGGTGACTATTCGTTAACTCCTACAACTACTTGGCTGGCAACAATTAGAGCTGTGGCGCATTCTGTGAAGCTACACGTCACACCACGCGGTAAGCATCATTTTGACAAAAGGTCTCAAACGGGCCGAATAAAACTGGAGAAACTCTGTAGACTACGGAAAAACCGGACGGAGGATGGATTCTAGTTAAATCATAAATAATGCTAACACTCTAGTATAGGAACAACAGGATATATCATACCTTTTATTAAAAAGGGTAATCTCACTTTGGGTAAAATACATTTACAAGACGATATTGCCGATAGTACGAGAAAATATAAATGGCAGTGTATTTTCCAAATTATCACATGATTAATTAATAAGGATATTAGACCTCATGGTCAAAATTACCAAGATAATCTGTCGTCCCCGTAATCCGCTCGAAAATGCCGGCCGCCCGCCCCTTCGATACTATATCTAAAGTATGAAAAAGTTAATATTTTAAATTTTAAGACATAATGTAAGTTCAGAATAGATATGTGAAGTTCCAATATAAGCTAACGAGAATATCAACCACATAAATCTACCAGTGAAAGGAAAGAAACTGTATTACTGTGTTAGGTAGCATTTAGAACTCTACAACAACCATGCGCAGATTTCATATCAGATTTAAAAATTTTAAAAACACCTCCCGTCACGAAACAGTCAATGTAAATGCATCAGCCCCATGTATTTCAACTATCTCAGTATAAAACAAAATGTTTCCCAACTATAAAAATGTTTTTAAAACTGTTTTTCGAATATTAAGCAATCATCTGGCATCTAGCGATCAATTTTAGTCTCGGCCGATTGGCTTCGTCAAATTTGAATACTCCCATGCCATATAATACGTCATTATAGCGAAAGCATTGTTTCCTAAAACAATTATTAAAACATTTTCCTCCAAAATGAGTTCCAATTTTACCGAAACTAAATGATTTTCTGCTGTTTTTTTTTTCTACAAATACTATTAAAAGTAGACTATTTAACATATCATTTTAGAGTTAAAAATGTCATTTTATGTTAACGTTTTAAAAATTATTTGCTTTTACCATTAGTCTTTTAATTAAATTACCCTAAATACTATAGTATTAAAAGTGCATTACTATGAATAAAGCTACATGTCTTCTTTAAGCTTTGCCTGACTTATACGCCACACATTCTCTCGCAAATAAAGAGAAGCATTTCTTTCTCTATTAAGGCCTTAAGCAAAATGTTTAAGCCCAGTTTTATGTACAAAGAAGGTAAATAGATTTCTGCTGCTCAGCTATGGGTTTATTAAGGACGTTTTTCAAACCGACCACAATGTTATTCAAGTTTCGGCCATTTCTTAACTAAATAATGTTTGTTTTCTGCTCTGTTTTAGCTATTCTGCAATCTTGTAAGTAGTGCAATTAAAACTTTTAAATTTACACAATATTACATTTATGATCATCGTACTTAATGCTTTTAAGTATATACGCATGTTCTCGCAAGTTTCTTTCATATTTACAGTATAATCCACAGCAAAAAATGACTGTTGATTTCCATTTAAACAAAAAAAGTACTCTTAGACCTGCCTTCGAAGAATCAATAAACAATCGCCATTCGATAGGTTTATACGAAAGATCAAGTTCGTTAATTAGACCCGTAATATCGTGACAGTAAATAAAGTCATTTTCCATTGCAAAAAATACTACCAGCTTAGACTCCTTCTGCCGATAGGTAGCAATATTCACCCTGGTAAGAGATTTCATTGCTACAGACGAGATACATAGAGTTGTGCCTTTTATTTTGGGAAGTTCCAGATCACGAAACAATTCGTTGAGTTCTTCATAAGATAATAAAATGGGACTATTTGCTACATTCATAAGGTCGGTCAAGTTTGCCCCCCGTATTAAACAAATTTCAAAAATAATTGAAGCATAATTTTGCACACATTTTGCACAATTTTGCACACCGCAAATAAAATTTTGCACACCCACACAAGGAAAACTAGAGCTGTTTTTTATACGGGGGGCAAACTTGACCGTTCCCCCCCGTCTGTTACAAAATTGAAAAAATTTTATGCCTCTCGATTCGGCAAATTTTGCACAATTTTGCACACCTATTTTCAAATTTTGCACACCTTTCTGGGGAAAGTTATGAGGTGTTAAAATTTAGAATTTCCCCCCCCGTTTGTTAAAATGTGGAAAAGTTTTGAGGCTGCTAGGTTCTACTAATTTTGCACAATTTTGCACAGGTATTTTCAAATTTTGCACACTTTTCTGGGTAAAGTTATGAGGTGTCAAAGATTTGCATTTTTCCCCCCCGTTTCTTAGAAAGTTAAAAAATTTTGTTGCTGGTAGGTTCAACTAATTTTGCACAATTTTGCACACCAACTTTCAAATTTTGCACACTTTTCTGAGGAAAGTTATGAAGTGTTAAAAATTTAAATTTTCCCCCCCGTTTGTCAAAATGTGGAAAAATTTTGATGCTGCTAGGTTCTACTTATTTTGCACAATTTTGCATACCTATTTTCAAGTTTTGCGCACTTGCCTGGGGAAAGTTATGAAGTGTCAAAGATTTGCATTTCCCCCCCGTTTGTCAAAATGTTGAAAAACTTTGATGCTGCTGGGTTCAACTAATTTTGCACAATTTTACACAACTATTTTCAAATTTTGCACACTTTTCTGGGGAAAGTTATGAAGTGTTAAAGATTTGCATTTTCCCCCCCGATTGTCAAAAAGTTTAAAAATTTTGATGCTGCTAGGTTAACTTATTTTGCACAATTTTGCACACAAATTTACAAATTTTGCACACTTTTCTGGGGAAAGTTATGAGGTATTAAAAATTTGCATAACCCCCCCCCCCCCCCCCCGATTGTCAAAAAGTCGAAAATTTTGCACAATTTAGGAAAGTTATGAGGTGGTCAAATTTGTGCAAAATTAGTTGAATCCAGCAGCACTAAAATATTTCAACTTTTTGACAAACGGGGGGGGGGGGAATGCAACTATTTAATACCTCATAACTTTCCCCAGAAAAGTGCGCAAAATTTGTAAATTTGTGTGCAAAATTGTGTAAAATTAGTTGAACCTAGCAGCCTCAAAAATTTTAAACTTTTTGTCAAACGGAGGGGATGCAAATCTTTAACATCTCATAACTTTCCCCAGAAAAGTATGCAAATTTTGAAAGTTGGTGTGCAAAATTGTGCAAAATTAGTTGAACCTACCGGCAACAAAATGTTTAAACTTTCCTACAAACGGGGGGAAAATGCAAATCTTTGACACCTCATAACTTTCCCCAGAAAAGTGTGCAAAATTTGAAAATAGGTGTGCAAAATTGTGCAAAATTAGTTGAACTTAGCAGCATTAAATGATTTCAACTTTTTGACAAACGGGGGGGAAAATGCAAATATTTAATACCTCATAACTTTCCCCAGAAAAATGTGCAAAATTTGAAAGTTGGTGTGCAAAATTGTGCAAAATTAGTTGAACCTACCAGAAACAAAATTTTTAAACTTTCTGACAAACGGGGGGGAAAATGCAAATCTTTGACACCCCATAACTTTCCCCAGAGAAGTGTGCAAAATTTGAAAATAGGTGTGCAAAATTGTGCAAAATTAGTAGAACCTAGCAGCATCAAAATTTTTCCACATTTTGACAAAAGGGGGGGAAAATTCAAATTTTTAACACCTCATAACTTTCCCTAGAAAAGTGTGCAAAATTTGAAAATAGGTGTGCAAAATTGTGCAAAATTTGCCGAATCGAGTGGCATCAAAATTTTTCAGTTTTGTAACAGACGGGGGGGAACGGTCAAGTTTGCCCCCCGTATAAAAAAAAGCTCTAGTTTTCCTTGTGTAGGTGTGCAAAATTTTATTTGCGGTGTGCAAAATTGTGCAAAATGTGTGCAAAATTATGCTTCATTTATTTTTGAAATTTGTTTAATACGGGGGGCAAACTTGACCGGCCCATAATAGTCTTCCTCCTGATATTATTCATTCGATTCGGAGCCTATTTTGTATTTTTATAGTGCTTGAAGCATCATGAGGCATAGGTCTAATCGCGGAGGGAATAATATATCAAGATATACAATTTTATGTTTATTTTTACTAATTATGGACGAAACAATTAACTGCAAAAAGATGAACGGGGTTAAAGGGGATACGTAGAAAAGAGGAGTTTACATTGAAAGCACGTATCTTTCGTCCTTTTTTCTCAGGTCGATAAATATAATTTTATTATTAATATATACTCTCAAAGTAAATAAGTTGTATGATAGGAAACAAACGAACGCTAATAAAATAAACATGAAGCCAATTAAGGTAATCATCTTAGAGATAAGAAAACCATCGTCTGATATACTTAATTATTCAAAAGAGAGGAAAGTTTCGATTGATTCATTTTGTTAATAATTAAGAGAATACATTCTATAAGCACCTGATAACCTAGTTTTACATAATTCATTATCGTTTTTTGTCGCAACACGAGATTTTGATTATCATTATTCCGGCTTTTAAATTTAAATATTTTTATGCTAGAGTATTAAAATATTAGACTATTTGGGCTACAGGCACAAAATATTGTTATTATTAATAGTCGTTAATAATAAAGCCTTTGCAATGAATATATTATGTAAATTCGACGTTATATCTAACTATTTTCAGTACTTGTGTCCGCCAAAAGCACTCCGCATAAAGGATTTTGTCAGTGTCTCAAAAATAATCGTTCTATATAAAATTGGTTCATGCTTTTTTAATATTGTAAAATTTTAAGTGCCAGTATAAATCTCGACGGAAAACGAAAAATGTATGAATTTTACATGAAGGACGTAAAACTGCTTATATATTTTTTTGGTAAACTATTAAATCCTGAGAAAATTTAATCAGTTCATTATATTCTATTTAAGACATATAAACATCATTTAAACAAAGATTAGCGTTGTACTCTTGCAAACATATGTATTTTAACTCTTTTCCTTTTCGAAAATTAACATTTTCTCATTTTGCTTCACTTACCTAAAAATAAGCGATACAACATAGTTACTTGCAGATTTACATAAAATACGAATTATAAAACTTTCTTATTACTTTTTATCATACGGGGAAAATAAAAAAAAACGGACATACTTTTAATAAAAATACATTTTTCCTTTCCAAATCTATATTCTAATTTCCGGTAATTTTGCATATATACGGGGGGCTACAAAAATTATATATTTTTTTAATGGAATGCCCTGACATTATCTTGCTATACACTGTTCAAAAAGTTGTTGATTTCTATGCGGTAATGATCGCAGCGTATATTAAAATAATGTAAATTCAATGCAACTATAAAATTCAATAATGTAAAAAGGGCTGCACCAAATGTCAACTTGTATGATATATTTGAAATCAGAAAAATAAGATCTTTCATTTTAGTCAGAAATATACAGGGCATTCCATTAAAAAATAAACACTTTTTGTCGCCCTCCCGTATATATGATAAAATTATCGGAAATTACATTACAGATTTGGAAAAGAATTTTTTTTTCTGTATGTCAGTTTTTTTATGTTTCACGTATGATAAAAAATAAAAAAAAGTTAGTGGTGGTGATAGTTTATACGAAGTCACCGGGTACACATGAAGGTATTAAGATATCATTGTACCTCTCTATTTATGAAAAGTAGACTTGTATTCATTTTTTCAAAACTAATTTATCTTGGATCAGCGCTCAAAATAAATTAGGGCCGCTTTACTAAAACAAAATCAATCTTTTTAAGTTAAGAAAAACAGTATACCTGTTTATTAAAGTTATGTTCCAATTTCAGCGTAATGTAATCTCCAATTAATGCGTAATAACAGACGAAGACCGGCATACAAAGGATGAACATAATGGCATCATATTGCCAGCTGATGAATGGTTTATATTCAATTATCACTTTCAGAAGACCCTTAATAGGATAGGGCAGTTAATATATTGTGGTAGACAAGCACACAGGTTATAATTATTATTGTTATCATCTCCCTGACAAGGTTCAAAGTTTAATCGGAAACATGAATCTCAGTGATTGACCGGATTTTCAGATGTAATATAAACCATTAGATCTCGCTTTTCCGATTCTCAACATTAAACCAAAGCTATAATTTGTGTTTTAGAAGTTTAAAATTTCATTTACATCTTCCTTTGTTTTCAGAAATATCGAAAAAAAAATAATAACTTATAAATTATATCGCTTATAAAGGCAATTTTGGGATTGGTGCTCGGTTTTTACGGCTTTAACTCGGGTTTTAGCTTCGATAAGGATTGGCTATGTTCATCGGCACTTAGCATATAACGCTATCGCTTCTAAGCGCTAACAGTCCCGTTGATCGACACGACACTCTCCTTTGCGGAAAAGTCTACTGCCAAAATCAAAAGGCGTTCTTCATAACATAACCTATTTGTTTATTCTTTCGGTTTTTAAAAAATAGTTTCTATAACTATACGTTTGTCAGCTCGGCAATAAGACATTTTTCTATTTTAGTTAAATTTTACCGCTTTTCGAATTCCTAATAGTAATTTCTCCAAAAATCGCTTACTTGTTTATGTTCGAGAATTATGTTGTTGCCATTACAAACAACGCCCCACTCACGGTCACTTAATTGACCGTAGTCCCCACTTGCATAGGTGATCACAGTCCAGTTAGATGCTATAAGTGTGTCATTATTAGCCATTTTTTACCTACCTTTAACATAAATCAGCATAAACAAACAATTTAATAATTAAAATTTAAAATGAAAGGTTAATTTATTATTTGAAATTATTCGCCATTTTGGTGCTAGCGTAGACCGCTGACTAAAAAAGCGCTTTCATTTAGCGCTAACTACGCTAACGTTCGCTTTTCTGCTGAGGGGTAGTTCAATACCGATTTAGCGGTTAGCGCTTGCAAGCGCTTACAATCGCTAAGACCCGTTGACCATAGCCATTGTATAGGACACTAACTGAACCCAGGGCACAACTGGGCAAGGCAAAGACAGACCAGGTCATTCATAAATTACCAAATGTTTACATGCCAACGTTAGAATGTAGGGATAAAGTAATAAATGAAAATAATGAAGATGGCGGCCATGTGCGTCAAACATTTCATTCATGTACGGCCACAACGACACGACGCGCCTGCGTTGTTTTTCCCAGCGCGGCGCCGCACTATGCGTAACATTTTATGGGACACCTGTTTAAAGTCAGGCAACACTGATAGGCCTGCTGTCAAACAGAAAATAACAAGCAATTACAAAAATTAAAATAACTAGTCATAAAAGAATAATTTATTAATATTGAAATATGTACATAACTAACAAAATAAATTTCAAGTTATCAGTTCGGCAAAAAACAATTTACGTTTAGTTGACAATTGATTAGAGGATTGATTACAGGGTGACGCTTCGCCGTGTCTGTCTACTTGAGACTAATACTCATTTTATAAAGAAACAAAGGAAGAAACATTCATTAATTTCGAAATAATATTAATTTGGGGTTCATACTTCGTATTCTGCTTTGACGCAATGCCTGTGTTCTTTGGATTATCTCATGATGAATTCATCTCTTTGAGAATTGCCTCAAGACTAGTTTTATTAATTCATGGCGGAAACCAATGATGCACGATTCTTCAGAAAAGCGATCTCCAAAATAGTTATGGTATTAATTTATTATTAGTATATTGAACACATATTTTATAGTTTTGGTAACAATATTTGTTGTTTTATGAAAAAAATCTAAAGAATTTTTCGGGTCCAGTTAATAATATCGTTATCAAAACAACAATTTTTATAAGAAAATTAACAAGAAATTAGATAATCTATATTAGCTTTCTAATGGAAAAAATACGGAAAAATTACTTTTTGTGTCTGAAACCTGAAACATATTTGTATCGAGCGTACAGGACCCCTCGTTACGTTTTGTCACTTTTGTCTTCAAATATTTGAGCACTTCATGCCTGACCCTCCGGTCGCTTCCAAACCAACCCAAACTAACCCCAACTAACCCAAAATATCGGCGAAAACATCCTCCTGAATTAAGTTCCATAATAAAGGCAATCCATAATAAAAGCATGCATGCTGCATGCCATATATCAACAACTACATTTGAAGCAGCAATTAATTTTTCATAGCGGCACTCAACTAATAATTTATAAATAAAGAAAACTCGGGTTCTATTTACTCATGACACTATAAACATGTAATAGCAAACAAGAAATAGTACAAACAGATACTTACTTTTCTGAAATAATGTTCAGGGAGTGCGACTATGAGTTTATTTACTTAAGCATGGAATGTAATATTTGGGTTCAAATGAATCGATACCCTGTTTTCATGAATATGGCAGCCAGTTGCCGGCTACGCGACGTTGTCGGCGTGCGCGGCAAGGACTACCGCCGATTTCGTGAATAATATGAGGTGGTGAAGTAGTGACATAGGACCCAGTTTACATAAAGTGTCTAGTATAGGTATAACCAAAGAAAATTCTACTACGAATAGAACGCTCATGCTTATGGCCGCGCGCGAAAGGGCTTAGAGACATCAATACGCAGACAATATTTTACTTCGCGGCGGTAAACCTCGGACGATTCATGCGCCACGTTGCGTTTCTAAGAGGGAAAAGGATAAGGATGTTGGCGTCCATATTTAGTAAACAAATCTGTCTATATTTTTATATGTCTTCGGGTCAAGTGCTATATAGTTATCTATTAGCAGGTTTATAATAAACTAGTATTTTGCGGATATCTTAAGTACTAATAAGCATATAATTAAATAATAATTATTAATACGGCTGAGACAGTCCTTTAATCAGCTGGTCTGAATCGACAGTGGACATGAGTGAAAACCAGCTTTTTTAAACAGCTTCTTAGTGAGCAACCCCTCGTATACAGTCGTGTTATTAATTTGTGAATCACCAACGTCAATCAACCCTTGAATTTACCTCCAGTGTATATGGCACTTCTACTCATTCCGACTAAAATTTAATATTTGATATTCGAGAGGGTATACTAGTATTCTTCGTCTAAGAAGCAGGTATTCATTTTTATTCCACTTTATAACAGATGTTTTCACTCACAATAGGGTTACGTTTTATTTTGGTATGGTGTAATTTTCTGTCATCCTGAGCAAATTGCAACTTGGTCTCATATACTGCTTTCCAGTTAATGCTGTCCAAAAATGTCAACCATAACAATTACATATTTCATTCAACATCCTAATAATAAATGTTTGGCAGGTGGCAATTAATAGCATGCCATTATGGAAAGTTTGGATGTTACTCATGCAATGTGAATTCTTTAATGGAATCGATTGTTAAGTAATAGCGGGTTAAATATAGCTACTAATCTGTCTATTGTAAAATCGGAACATCCTATTGAATTTCAGTTTCTAATGCAAAATAAATGTACCTACAAAAGATTTTAGAAAAAATTTAATAGGAAATATTAATGATACTCCGCACAACCATGTCCCCACCCCTTGCATCGTCTAGGATGCCGAAAGCTCAAACAGAATTTCGCCATAATCTTCTCTATATTTTTAAAGTTTTAATCCCATAAGTTCATACTAAACGCCTCAGCAAAAAAGAAAATATTGAATGGGATCTGCAGTACATACGTGCTTGCATTCACTGATAAAATATTAATGGCGCACTTTTAGTATATTAAGGATCCTAATGGTTTGATGTTTTCGAAAACGGTAAAAGTACGTTAAAGCTGTCTAGTTAAGCAGTACATTTGTCCTTACTGATAAAATATTAACACCATTTCCTGTTAAGAGATAATGGAAACATAGGACACAAACACGTTTTTTGGGGTCTAATTTTGTATGACAATTGGAAGAAAGTGAGAGTTGGTCGAATAGATTATTATTTGCCGAAGGGATAATTGGTCTAATTCAGTTTAAAACTAACCCAAACTAATTTAAATAATTAACCACACATTAGAGGCTGGGAATATTGCGATTTGCAATTTAAGAAACATCTTAGTATTCAAAATTACCTGCCAAGAAAAAAGTGTTAAAATATTAAAATAATAATTTCAAATAAATATTTCTAAAAATAATGTACAATATAAAATATAGCAGAAATTATAATCGTCGATTTTTCAGTCTCTGTCTTTAACTAATTTGCAATCAAGGTAATTTATAAATCAATCATAACTTTTGTGTCAAATAATAATTAAATGTTGATTTTATTTGGAATTGAAAAACTAGCAGAAAAAAATAACACTCCAAGAATTTATTTAAATAAAGATTATATAAAAGTTATGAAATATGTGCCGCCGTTCTAAAATAAACAAATATATTGAATCTAAACATGTAA
>JAEQML010061658.1:0-25476 GCA_016904865.1 Pissodes strobi
AAGTCACCAGTGTAATGGTAAAGTCTCTAACTTGCTCAGGATTGATCATGTGCTTGGTCCCCTTCTTTTTCTCCTCTGGAAAAGTGACTTAACTCTATTGAATATTCAAGGACTTTTCACAGTGTTCGCGGATGACACGACTGTGCGTGCTGTGGTCTCACAATGACCCAGATGCTCTCAGTGACATGACTGATTGGGAATTAGCGTAATATCCTCTGCTTTAGGTTTAAATTTGAAAATATCATCTTTGATGGTGGTAATATAACAATTAGATTTCTCGGTCTCTTCCGATTGGGAATTGTTAAGTTGAACCATTATTTTCCTTTCTTTTAGAAAATATATCATAAGCGAGAGTGTATTTCCCCGAACACCCAGGTGGCGAAGCTTGTACCGGACAAAAGCCAGATTTAGAGTGTGAAATGCTCTCGACAAATCGAAAAACAGACCCGCAACCACACGCCTATCTTCCAGTTCCCTGTGTATGAATTATACCAGTTCATTCGATGCCGTCTCGGTAGATCTTTCGGCTCGAAACCCGTGCTGGTCATCGCCGATCATTCCCCACTTATTTGCAAATTTGACAAGTCTATCGTAGAGTACCCTTTCAAATATCTTTGAGAATACGCCCAGGACAGAGACTGGCCTGTAGTTTTCAATATTTTTGTCTTGAAAACCGGAACCACTTTTGCTGTTTTTAGCATTTTTTTTAAATTTCCCTGTTGTAATAGAAGTGTTTATTAATTTTTTAATAGGTTCCGCTAATTCGCTGGATACCACCTTAGGTACCTTTACTGGAATACTGTCAGTGCCTTTTTTTTAAATGGCGTATAATATATTCCATTTCTTCTTCAGTTACACGCTAATTTACTACTGCTTCTTTCTTAAGTGAAAAACATTTGTATATTTTAATTGTATTATTTTATACAGATTCATCAACAAAACTATGTAGTTTTAAACAAATAAATTCTTTTGATTTTGACGTATATCAGTATACAGGCAAAATCTGACAATCAATCAGTAGCATAATACATTATAGAAATATTACCAGGATAAACATTAATATATAAAAGCAAGCAAAAACTGAAAGAACCAAAAATGTTGACTTTGTTTTAATTATTCTAATGCGCTTTTTGTTAAATAAACATGTTCCCAGCATCATTCTACTAAATACTAATGTTTATCAGGAAAAATTACCTAATAATGTTAATTAGAACAATCATTAAATAACTCACCTTCTGCTATTTTCCGTTGCATATTTAACGTCAGCTGTCGAATTCGAGTCAAAGGAACTGTCCATGAGGTCCATGGCTCCAAATTGCACGTCCAAGTAGGTAATACTGCTATTTAGGTCGCCAGGCATTTCCACTGCACTGGCCGGTATCTAACGAAATTATTAATGAAATAACTGATGGCTTTTGTGTATAATAAAATCTGCGGCATTTACTCTAAATTATTTGGTGTGTCAGATTGCCAAGATCATCTATACAATAGACTTTTAAAGCTCGTCCACCTGCATATGACAAAATACTTGTCACAAACCAGGACGAGACTATGAAATCCATCGCTCAGTCTCGTCATCGTATCATCATTCACAGATTTTATTTACAAAAAAAAAACATAGGGACATCTTTGGAAGTTTCTAGAGAATACATGAAATATGCCAATATAAAGGGAAATTGTGTTGACGAGATTTGCTTCAAATTGCAGCAACACCTTTTACCATGTTACAAGTTTCACTTTCAATTAGTTTTAAAGTATAAATGAAGCTCTTCTCACCCCCAAAAAGTAATTAGATATGCATGTCATCAGTCCTCACATATATTTAAACCAATTTTATGCGACCCAAGGGAATTTTTACGATTTATCTCTAGAAAACAATGTACTTCGCTTACCTTTGAAGGGGGTGGCACCCTCGCCCTCTGAGTCTTCGTCCTTTGCGGCTGCTGCGCCGGTTGCACCTCTTGTCCCGTTCCGTAGTTAGCGCCGGTTGTTTGGTACCCCGCACTGTAACTATTGTTGGGCGTGTTACCGCCGTAACTTTGTTGCGCAGTCCCGTAAGTCTGCGCCACAGCGTTATAAGACTGCGGCACTTGGTTGCCGTAGGCCTGTTGCGCAGCGTTGACGTAGGGCTGTTGCACGGATGCGCTGTTGCTATTGTAGTTCGTCTGCGCCGCGTTGTTACTGTACGAGGACGGCTGCTGCGCGGTCGTCACGCTGTAAGGCTGGGCAGCATTGCTGTACGACTGCTGCGGGCTACTGCTGTAAGCTTGCGTCGTTGGGGTGTAAACATGAGAAGAGCTATTATTGTATACCTGCAAAATGAGATTATATTCTAATAATTATACTCAAGTCATCTCTTAATCAACATTCAGATTGTCAAGTCTGCTGTCATTACTGCCCTTTAAACAATTAATACAAACAAGCAAGATATGCTACTAACCCATATAAATTATTCATTCGTAAAATATTCCAGCATTAAGATTACTCGACAGTGTACTTCAAAGAGTTAATGCCATTAAGGTAAAAGAACTTATTATAGAAGAATATAATTCGTTTCTCACCTGTTGCACATTTGATTTGGTATCGTAGGCGTTTTGTTGCGTCTGATAGGTGGCGTTCACGTACTGCTTGCTTAACGTGTCGCTGTTTTGCTGGGACAGTTGAGAGAAATACTGCGTTTGCGCGGCCGTCAACGTACCTACCATGGGCGGCACGGGGCTCTGCTGGCTTGGTACCTGAGGTACCGGTTGGCTGTACGTTTGGCCCAGAGATTGACTATTATAAAGTGAGTAATTAATATAATAAAATGTTTGCCTGCAATCGATTCATAAGTTAGCACTAGGACGGTACTGGAGAAAAATAATAATAATTGCGTTATTCATTAGAATAGAATAGAATATAATAGAAATGTACTTTATTGTCAGAATGAATTTCATTGACAATAAAAACGACAAAATAGAATCACAAGTAAAACTTATGTGGTAAGTAATAAAGTAGTAGTACGAAAAATAGTAAATAATAAAGGAGTAACAGTTTAACACATTAAAAGAGAGACTATTAAACACAGATAATAAAATATCACATAAAATACAGTTGACATATATTAAACAATTATCACAATTTATCCCTGAAATATTCCTCCAAATCATAATAAGCTCTTCCCTGTAGAAACATTTAACCCTATTCCTGATTTTTTTTTTAAATCAGACAATTTTCTTAATTCGTCAGTTAAGTGATTAAAAACTTGCTTACTCTAAAAATGGGAGTTTTTGTTAGGGTTGTTTTAGGAATTGGAAGTGGACGGGCAGTTCTACAGATGCTTTTTTCAAAAATATAATTATGGAAGTTTTTATGCATTAGACATGCTGTTTCTAGGATGAAAATGCAGTAAATTGTCAGAATTTTATGCTGAATAAATAACGGCCTAGAGTGTTATAAATAGCTTACATCACACAAATACCTTATTGCCCTCTTTTGCAGAATAAAAACTGATTGTAATAAATAAACCGCACAATTTCCCCAAAAGGCAATCCCATACCTAATATGTGACTCTATCATGGAGTAGTATACCATCTTTCCCTTATTAAATCCAAGTTCCCTTACCACAATTCTTACAACATAGCAACCACTTGATAATTTATTGTTAAGTTGGACCACATGACTATCGAATTTTAATAGCCTGTCAACATTGATTCCTAGAAATTTAAGGTTTAATTTATTCTCAATATTTACTGAATCGAGAACCAGATCATACGAAAATTTAAATGTAATGATGTTAGTTTTCTTTTAGTTGAAAATTAAAAGATTTGAGTCACACCAGTTTTTTACTATTTTTAAATCTGCAGGTACCGTTTTTTTAAGGCATCAGTATCCACACCGCTTCACAAAATGGTGCTGTCATCTGCGAATAACGTAAATCTGCTCTCAATTGGTAACCTGGTGATATCATTTAAATATAGGAGAAATAAAAGTGGACTTAACACAGAACCTTGTGGGACTCCACTTGTAATAATATTATTTGAGGAAATGTTTGATCCGACTCTTACAAATTGATTTCTCCCCGTAAGATATTTTATTTATTTACGGGTCAAGCCCGTTTTAAATTACAATGATACTTAGTCAACAAAATCCAAATTTCCTAAAAACTATAAATATTTAAATGTTAAATTTAGTAGAGCATATAAGAAAATTAGACTTAAACAATAATTATATTATTGACATCTTAAATTAATAATAGATAATTTGTTAATAATGATAAATATATATGCATCATACATCACTATAATATAAGGCCATTGACTGCTCCCACAAATGGTTCATAAGGCCCAAAGAAATCCACATTAATTAATTCGTTGCAGAGTCTAAGTGTACGAGGGATAAATGTGTGGTAAGAGTAATTGGTTCTGTGAAATTGCAGGTGAAATGTAGAAATTGAGCGAGTGCAGCGTGAAGGAACATGTAATTGAATTTTGGATAATAAATGAGGGCAATCCACTGAGGAGTTTAAAATTTTGTAGAAAAGTTTGAGGTCTCTCTGTTTTCTCCTACAAGATAGTGACGAAATGTTGAGCTCTTGGCAGAAGTTTAATAATGAAATTCCTGATTGTCAAAGAATCTGTAGTTAAGGTATCTACAAAATTTGCACTGAACACCTTCAAGTCTGTGTACATGGCAGGCATAGTTCGGACTCCACAGCATATTCCAGATGAGTGCGGACATAGGAGAAATATAGTACTTTGATAGCATTGATATCAACAAATTTTTTTGTGCTGTGCTTAACAAAACCAAGCATCCGAAGTGCCCTGTTGATTATGGTATCCATATGTTGAGAAAAATCTAGATTTGGGACCAGCAAGACACCAAGGTCTCTGATCTGTCCCACGCACTCCGACGGATTGCCATCAATATGATAGATGTAGTTGCTAGGTGTTCTAGACTTGTGGAATTTTATGGCCTTAAACTTTAGTACATTAAGGTCCATGCCATTAAATTGGCACCAATGAGTTAGCCTGTTAAGATCCTCCTGAAGTGCGAGAGAGACATTTGGGGAAGTGCTTTTTAAAAACAGTTTTAAGTCATCAGCAAATAACAAGGAGAGACGTTTTTGAAGCAGTGAATAATATCGTTAATAAATAAGTTAAAGAGTAATGGGCCGAGGTGTGAACCTTGCGGCACTCCTGATAACACATTGATTTTGGAAAAAATAAAATTATTAATATGGACAATCTGTGTCCTATCAGTAAGGTAACTCTTTAGCCAGTGAAATAGGGTGCCCGAAATTCCAATTTTTTTAAGTTTCTTGATTAAAACACCGTGGTTGACTCTGTCGAATGCCTTGGAGAAGTCGGTGTATATAGAGTGTACTTCTGCACCCCCCCCCCCCCCCCCAAGGCATCCGTCAACAAACCCTGGTATGTAAGATTCATTTCTGTGGATGAATTTTTCTTGAACCCAAATTGTTCTGAAATAATTTCTTGATAAGAAATTTTGTTACTATGTTTTCAAAAATCTTAGGGATGGCGTTGAGGATACAAATGGGACGATAGTTTTTTATATTTGATGAGTCGCCTGACTTATGAATTGGTAGCTGGATTTCCAGAGCTCTGAAAAAACACCTGTTTGCAAGGATTTATTGAAAATTATGTATAAGGGACTTGACAGCACAAAGCAGCAGTTTTCTAGAAATAGTGGGTGAATTTTATCAGGTCTCGGCCCCTTGTGTGGATTTATATTTTTTAATTCTGTATAAATGCTAGAAATAGAGATATTATAATCAAATATGTTATGTGGAGTAGGAGAGGGCTCCTCAGGGAAATCTAGATATTAACCACTATAGACAGAGCCGAAGTATTCAGCAAAGAATTCAGCTGCTTGGAGACCCATAGGTGCGGTTTTGTCATTTAAGTGAAAATTGGATGGTACTCTACCAGAGCCCTGTAGTGAGCCAGTTTTCTTTTCTTCTGTCTAATACTCTACACAGGGAAGCTCTTATTAAAACTTTCAGTAAGGATATTATGAAACTTGTTAAAAGGCCTATAGACTGTAGAACACATGTCCAATCTATCCTTTCACAAACACTTTCAAACTTACAATAATTCTTAGAACTAAATAATTTGCCATATTACGTCTAGACTTTTTTGCTTTAAAATTTACCACAAACGCGCCCAAATGCAGTGGTAGTAAAAATACAAATACAAGTAGTTCATTTCCACAGATGTTTTCGCGAGCGGGAATTGTCAAAATGAGAGAAAAAAACCAATAATAAAGACCAATAATATGCATTCACATTTTAATATAAAATAAGCAGTGCAAAATTCACATGTTATCTCTAGCCAAGTAGCAAAATTATAGAAACGGAAAACCTGTAATAAATTTAGCTCTGTCCAAGGCAATTGTGAAAATAATTCATCTTTTTTTTTAAATATTCCACATTGGGCAGTTTTGGAATTATGCAAATTCTAAACGTAAGACAAATAACTTGCCCAGTGTCATGTGTTTCGATAATGATAGTGTCAATATGGTTCCTGGGGCAGCCAAACTTTTTGCGCAGTACTTTAATTCTATATATTCCTCTGCTCATCCTAAGTGCACAAGAGTGATTTCATCTAATAATATAAAAATCACCAGTATCAGTATCAGAAGGGGTGGCCCCTAGCGAGCCTTGCACTTAGGCCACCAATTGGGCCCGTTGTGCCCCCAGCCCGCATTAGAGAACCTCCAGGATGCCGGTCCTCCTTAGGAAAGCCCGCATCTCCTTCAGACTAACACGACGCACTGAATCTGACTCGATCGACGTTACGCCAAAGATTCTGTATCTTGCCCAAGCGAAAGCGGGGCATTCCGTAAGTAGATGGTATGGGGTCTCGTCGTCCTCCATGCACCATCTACACTCTCCCTCCTCTGCAATTCTCAGCAGGGTCAGGTGCCGTCTAAGCCTGCAGTGCCCTGTGTAGAATCCTACCAGGGCCCTGCACTCGTTCCTAGGTAGGCACAACAGCCCCCTGGCGAGACTCTTCGCGGGCCCATGTATCATGAGCCTGGTCTGTCTCATCCCCGAAGCCGTCCGCCATACCTCCTCCGCCCGACCCTCCATCCAGGCCTCCAAGGCTCTTTCGCGAACACACTGAGCGATCCCACACAGGGACCAGGCCCCAAGTGTCTGCGTGCGGAGCCTTCTCTGGCTAAGGCATCAGCGGCCTCGTTTCCCGGTACACCCGAGTGTCCCGGTACCCAGACCAGCGTGACCTTTTTAACCTTTGTAAGTTCAATCAGCCAGCTTCTGCACTCCCTTACCAACAGAGAGCGCGTGCGGACCGACTTCAGCGCCATGAGTGCGGCCTTGCTGTCGGAGCAGAAGAAAATCCTCCCGCCAACGATATTGAGCCTTAACGACTCCCAAACCCCCATCATGAAATTTCCGCTTGGAAAACCGTAGTGTGCTCGCCCAGTGAGGCAGATAGCTCCCGCCCCAGGGCCTCACAGTATGCACCAGCTCCGGACATTGTTCCCATTCTGGACCCGTCTGTGAACCAGACTAGCCCATCCCAGGTTCCCGTCCTTCCCTCCGTCCAATCCTCCTTTGTAGGGAAGAGGAAGTTCAGCCCCTCGGGAAAGCCTATCTCAGGAACCATCGCGTCACCTGGCATCCCCAGAATGGCTAGGTCCCCAGACCATAGTGGCCCTGGGAGGAGCCGTTGTCACTCCACATCCCCGCATCAGCCAATCTCATAGCCGCTCTGGTTGCCTCGTGCCTCACCCGGTCCGCCAACGGGGGCAACCCCACCAGCACCTCCAGGGCCCTCGTGGGCGCCGTCCTCATAGCCCCGGTGATGCAGAGGCATGCAAGTCGCTGGTTTTTGGCCCAAGTCCCCAGGTCCCTCCCAGCGCCCTGCGGCAAGCCCACAGGGCACTGAGCGCCGCCGCGGTCTTGAGCCGAATGTGTTCCTGAAAGGTCAGTTTGGAGTCCAACCAGACACCCAGGTACTTGACGCATTTCTTAGCCACAAGGGGGGTCCCTTCCAACGTGATGTTGGGAGAGACCTCCAGCTTCCTTTTCCTGGTGAAGATGACCATCTCTACCTTGTTGGGATTCGCTCTGAGTTCGTTATCCCTACACCACTGTGAGAACCTTGTCAGTGCTTCCTCCAGAAGCCTCTGCAATATTCCCACCTCAGTACCTTGTGCCATAATCACAACATCGTCTGCATAGGCCTGTACATAGACCCCATGCTCTGCTCTCAGGATGCGTAGGATCTCGTCCACCACTAGACATCACAGAAAGGGGGACATAACCCCGCCCCCCCCCTGAGGACATCCCCGCGATGACTCAACCACCAATCATTATATTTTAATTTCAGACATGTATTCTGAGTTGAGTAATTTAAATATTCACAAGGAAATGGGCCGGACAACATCCGCCCTATTTTATTTAAAAACTGTTCTCTGCCATAGGCCTGCACCTCATCTTCAATGAGTTCTTAGGACGGGGCCTCTTTCCTGACTTTTGGAAGTCCAGTTTTGTGGTTCCTGTACATAAGGTGACAGAACCAACATAAGAAATTATAGACCCATCTGTATTATAAATGTTATTTCTAAGGTTTTTAAAAATCTTGTAACTAAGTATCTGAGTTCGGTGTTGTCCCCGGAGATCATTAGCGAGCGGTTTGGCTTCTGCCTGGATAAAAGCACTGAGCTCAACCTTCTTGATTACAGACTTTTTCAAGGCATTTGACAGGGTTCTCCACGCGATATTATTATGCAAACTCCATACATTTGGAATATCTGGCCCTATGCTCAATTGGTTGACAGTTATCTTACTGATCGAACTCATGTGGTGCGGATGAACAATCTTTTGTCCCATGAAATCTCGGTCCTATCCGGGGTCCCTCAGAGGTCTAACATTGGGCCACTTCTCTTCAATCTATTCGTAAATGATGTTTCCACATGTTTTAGGTCTTCTAAATTCCTCCTGTTTGCCGACGATTTGAAATTGTTCAATATAATTGTTACTACAAATGACTGTCTGGCACTTCAGGAGGACCAAAGCAGATTTACGGTGTCATGCCACACTAATGGAAGAGGTCACAACTTTTGCTTACATCATTGATGGCGAGATTCTACCATCCGTCGAGTCTATCAGGGATCTACTACGAATTGCTCTTGACGTAGAGCTATCATCTGCTCAACACATGGTAAATAATGTTGGCCTGCATGCTCTATCCAAAATTGCCCATAGCCGCCAAATATTTGATATACGCTCTCATCAAACTAATTAATAATAATAATAATAATAATAAATATGCTTTATTGTTTTAAAAAACAAAGTCCTCATAATAAAGCTAGGTATAATAAAAAAGAAAACTTACAACTAAAACATATAGGTACAATAAAAGGAAAATACAACACATGCTTACATCTTAAAATAAAATAAAAACTATGCCACACATACAAAGCACATCAACACTGGACCAATACAACTCTAAATTCAATAATTAAAAAATATTATAAATCATCATTATAATATTCGTCCAAAGTATAATATGCCCTAAACTGCAACAACAACTTTACTGATATCCTAAAACATCTATCATCCACAACAATTTTACATTCGCTAGGCAGATGATTATAAATTTTAACGCTCTCATAGATTAACGAGTTGTTGGTAAGGGTACTCCTCGGTGTCGGCAACCGCAGATCACAGCCATTACGTGTATTGTATACACTCTCCCGCAAAATGTACTTATATTTTTTTGTGAACTAAGGCCACCGTTTCCAAAATAAAAAGAGAAATCAACGTCAGGATCCCTTCCCAAACAAAGTAGGGCCTACAATGGTCTCTCGGCTCCAATTTTCACAGATATCTTAGAGCACGCTTCTGAAGCACAAAAATCGCTGCCTCGAACTGAAACCCCAAAATGCCACACCATATCTCAAATTCGATTCAACCAAAGAAAAATAAACAGATCTTGCCATTGAGTGACCCAAACCATTACTGACAATTCTAATAGCATAATACGCCGATGCTAATGTTTTTATTAAGATAAGTTATATGGTTAGAAAATTTAAGTTTTGTATCAATATACATGCCCAGTGTTTGGGCTACCTGTAATACCGAAGTGGCTAGGACCAGTATCCACCCTCATCGAGAAGTGACAGTGACATAATTCCAAAATTGAAATAGCATAATATTCATTATAATTTTTTATCGACGTTTAATAATATTAAATCAAATAGATATTTCAACAGTGACTCATTACAACTCACTACACGAAACATTGGTCCTTCGGCGGATTCATTTTTTGGAGTAAGAAGCGATAATTGGAAACAAGTATAGTCTCATTGACGAAGCGAGAAGACGATTGGTTGATTGGGCCCTATTTTGGATACGGCGAAAGAAGCGTGCGTGAGGTAAACCTTGCATTCGTTATAACCCGTTTTATGTAGGTTTTATATTTTGTTTGAGTATTGGTTTGATTTCGCGAGCCGTAATGTTTGATACACGGTGACTTAGGTATTATCCATACAATTTTAATTTCATTAGTATAAGGATTTGTTTAAATTAATTTGGTGTGACAAGTTTGTATTTATTTTCTCGTGACAAGGCTCGTTTAATTTGTTTATTCATTAAGCTAGGTTAATCATTATGCCGAACACGAGAGAAGAATCAGAGTCATCTTCAGCTGATGCTATTAAAGTTCTGATAAAAAAGCGCGGCTCTTTAAAATCAAAGCTTACGCAATTCGAGAAATTCGTCTCATCGTTTGAGGGCCTGGAAATCGACAAAAAGACACGGGCAGAAGTAGTTCAATTGGAACAGCGCATAAATAACGCGGATAAAATTATATGCGACTTCGATCTCATTCAAAATGAGATTGAGTGTCTGGCGGACGACCCAGAGGAATATTACGCGGAACGGGAAGAGTTTGAAAACAAATTTTATAGCATTTTAGCTCGTTCAAAGACCCAATTAGAGAATTTTAACGTTGAAAGCGACGATGTGACAT
Source organism: Pissodes strobi (assembly GCA_016904865.1). Taxonomy (NCBI): domain Eukaryota; kingdom Metazoa; phylum Arthropoda; class Insecta; order Coleoptera; family Curculionidae; genus Pissodes; species Pissodes strobi. Next base: position 11,004 of record JAEQML010061658.1, read on the forward strand.
CGAATGTCTCTACTAACCATGCCTCTGGAGCGTGCTCGTCATCACTGGAAGGCATAAAGTTACCGGAAATAGCGCTGCCCAAATTTGACGGTAGCTACAGTCTCTGGATGGAATTCAGAGATACTTTCGAATCTTTAATTCATGCAAATTCCAAAATAAATAACATACAAAAGTTCCATTATTTGCGGGCTTCTTTGGTCGGCACAGCATCGCAGGTGATTCAATCTCTGGAATTTGCCGCTGGCAACTATACCATTGCTTGGGATACTTTATGCGATCGATTTAATAATAAACCTCTTTTGGTGCAAAATCACTTGAAGGCAATTTTTGAAATGGAAAATATTAGTATACCTTCAGCAGGAAAAATTAGAAATTTATATGAAAATCTATTTAAACATCTAGCTTTACTTAAGCAACTAAATGAACCCACTGATTCGTGGGATACTTTGATTATCTTTATTATTGCAAGCAAACTCGACAAAGCTACGACTCAAGAATGGGAAAAGCAAAAATCATTTTTAACAAAAGCAGGTGCGGTTACCTTGACAACCTTCAAAGATTTTCTTAAAATTCGTGCCAATTTATTAGAGACGGTAGAAATGAATTTTGATAATTCAAAAGGCCATAAATCATATGATCGTCATGATTCAAACCGAGATTTCAACGTAAATCGAAAAAACGGGAAACACAGTTACTGTTCAAAGGGTCTCTTGGTTCAAACAGGAAATAAAAACGATAATGTTCATCACAAATTCAAATATACTTGTTTTAATTGTAAGGGCAAACACAGTTTATTTTATTGTCCGGATTTCTTAAAGTTAAGCGTCAAAGATAGAATCGCTAAAGTAAAATCATTGAATTTGTGTTTGAATTGCTTTCGAAGAAATCATGCTCCTCGAGATTGTACATGGGGTGGGTGTAAAACATGCGGAAATAAACACAATACGGTTTTGCATGAAAATAAAGCGTTAAGGAATACGGATCAGGAATATCAAAGTTCTGAGGGTCGTAACGATATTGTGCAAATCGAATCATCTGATATGTCAAATACTCTTTTAAGCGTAAATCAGAACACAATTTTATCGACTGCTAAGGTTCATGTTCGTAATAAATCGGAAAACACGCGAATATCGACAATTAGAGCTTTACTTGACTGCGGCTCACAATCTAGCTATATTACTACAGAACTTTCTAGAAAATTAAATCTTGAGAAAATCAGTACTAATTTAGCTGTCTCGGGAATTAGTGATACGTTAACTTATGCGAAATATAAATGCGATATTCAAGTAGAATCGCCAATTACTGGGTACAATTTTAATTTATCCTGTTTCATCTTAGACAGAATCACGTCAGACATTCCGCATACGAAAATCGATATTGAACAAATAAATATTCCTGTTGACATTAAATTGGCGGATCCAGATTTTTTTGAACCCCAAACCGTAGATCTTCTAATAGGAGTCGATGCATTTTGGAATCTTCTCTGTGTAGGTCAAATAAAATTAGGGGAAAATTTACCTTTACTACAAAATACGAGACTCGGTTGGATTATTGCTGGTATCATCAGTTCTCCACGTGAAAGGTCACAATGTAACCTAAGCTTAAATCATTCCATAAACAACCCTTTACAAAATCAGCTTAAAAAAATCTGGGAAATCGAGGAGATTGACGTTGATAATTCCTGGTCAATAGAAGAACAAGCTTGTGAAGATCATTTTAATAATACTATCGCATTATCTGAATATGACAGGTATGTAGTTACGTTACCTCTAAAGAAATCCCCAGAATTATTAGGCGACTCACGCGAAATAGCCATGAAACGTTTTTTATCGTTAGAACGAAAGCTTCTGTTAAATCCAATTTTAAATGATTTATATTCTAGTTTCTTAAAGGAATACGAAAATTTGGGTCATATGACTGAGGTGAAGAAAATATGTAGCAATCAAAATGAATATTATATGCCCCACCACGGTGTTTTAAAGGAATCGAGTTCGACTAATAAATTGCGCGTCGTTTTTAATGCGTCCTCGCCAACTAGTACTGGTGTATCTTTAAACGATTTGCAAATGACTGGCCCTATTATTCAGAATGATTTGCTATCGATTATTTTACGTTTTCATACGCGAGCGATTGTTCTATCTAGCGACATCAAAATGATGTACAGACAAGTGTTATTAAATCCCGAACAACGTTGTTTACAACAAATTTTATGGCGTCATAGTCCGAATGAATCTATAAGGACGTTTCAACTAAATACTGTCACATACGGGACAACGGCCGCTTCCTTTTTGGCTATACGATGTTTACATCAGATAGCTTTAGAATGTGAAAAGGATTACCCTAAGATAGCTAATATAATAAGAAACGACATGTACGTTGATGACTTATTAACTTCTACCAAATGAAACACTTTGTATTCCATGCAAAATACAAAGTGTTTCATTTGGTATGATTCATATATGCACACAGCCACCACTCTTCACTTATTATTAACTTCTGTTGACACTCAAGAAGAAGCAAAGTACGTATGCGAAAATATATTTTCCATTTTACTAAGACGCGGATTTAAGCTTCGTAAATGGAAATCTAACGGCAAGTCAGTAATTTCGGGCTTAAACAATGAAGCAACGGCTAATGAAGTAAACTTTTCAATGAGCAAAGAAAACGAATCTAAAATATTAGGGCTATCATGGCATTGTGAACGCGACATATTAAAGTATAAAATTTGTAACTTTCATTCTCCCAGTATTATTACAAAACGAATAATTCCTTCACGAATCGCAACTATCTTTGATCCTTTGGGTTTGCTAAGTCCCTCAATCATTATTGCGAAAGTACTTCTTCAAAGATTATGGTCTGAGAACCTCACTTGGGACCAACCATTGCCTCCACCCATTTTTCGAGCCTGGGAAGAATTTTCATCAGAACTAGTCATATTACATAACTTAGAAATTCCGAGAAAAACATTTTGTGATAACTACAATCGAGCATTTTTACATGGTTTCGCGGATGCCTCAGAAACCAGCTACGGAGCATGCGTTTATATTGTTTCCAGTAATGCAAAAGGTGAACAGAAATCATATTTATTATCTGCCAAGTCAAGGGTTGCCCCAATAAAATCTATCAGTATTCCTCGTCTTGAGTTCTGTGCTGCTCTAGTATTGGCTCAACTAGTTTCTAAAATTCTAGATTCCATTCCCTTAAAATTCGATAATATTTATTTATGGTCAGATTCGACAATCGTTCTTGGATGGTTAAATACCAGCCCCAATTTGCTTAAACCTTTTGTGGCGAATCGCGTAACAATCATTCAAAAACTTACTAATACGTTTATTTGGAAACATGTTCCTACTGATGAAAACCCGGCAGATATCGTTTCACGCGGACTTTTCCCAAAGAAATTAATTCATTCAAGAATGTGGTTTAACGGACCATCTTGGTTAATACGTGATTCAAATACGTGGCCAAATATCTTTGTACCAAAAGACTTAGATCTTCCAGAAAAAAGAAAGTTGTGTCTTCTCATATCAAACGATAAACTTAGTTTTAGTTTCGAACGATTTTCAAATTTAATTAGAATAAAACGAGTATGCGCCTATATGTTAAGATTTATAAATAATTGTAAACTAACAATTGCGACACGTGAATTTTCAAATTTGTCCGTTAAAAAGTTAGATAATGCATTTTTATGATTAATTCGAATTGCACAGCTTCAATCATTTCCTGATGAACTCATTACTCTTAGAAAGGGAAGTTCTCTATCTAACAATAGTAAGATATTAAGTTTGCATCCCTTTTATGATAAAAACGATGACGTTTTACGCGTAGGCGGACGATTGTGTAATTCAGATTTTCCTTTTTCAAAAAAGCACCCCATTTTGCTACCCACTAATCATCGATTAACACAACTTATTTTTGAATTTGAGCACCGTGAATTATTACATGCTGGGCCCCAGTCTCTTCTTTCTAATATCCGCGAAAAGTTTTGGCCAATTTCAGGTCGAAGTCTTGCCCGTAAAATCGTAAAAAATTGCGTAAGATGTGCCAGGTATAGTGGTCAAAGGATTTATCCCATTATGGGAGACTTACCTGCGATGCGTGTACAACCAACAATGCCTTTTTCAGTCGTTGGCGTTGATTATGCGGGACCGTTTATCATGAAAGACAGATCAGGTAGAGGCTGTAGGCCCCTCAAATGTTGGGTAGCTCTTTTTATTTGTTTTAGTACTCGCGCGATTCATTTGGAACTCGTTTTAGCATTAACAACGGCAGATTTCCTTCAAGCCTTTAACCGATTTGTAAGCAGACGCGGTAAGCCATGCGAAGTTTTCTCTGATAACGGCACGAATTTTGTCAGAGCTAATAAAGAGCTGAAGGAGATGTCCGATTTTCTTAAAAATAATTGTCAACATATCTCTGATTTTGCAGCGAATATGAGCGTTAAATGGCATTTCATCCCTCCAAATTCTCCTCATTTCGGAGGAATTTGGGAAGCGGGAGTTAAGAGTGTAAAATATCATATTAAACGAGTTTTGGGAAGCCATTCGATTTATTTTTTCGATTTTCAAACATTACTGATTCGTATCGAAGCAATACTCAACTCGCGTCCAATGTTTCCCATGAGTTCCGATCCCAGTGATTTAACTGCACTCACTCCCGCACACTTTCTCATTGGAAGAAATCCGACAACGTTAGCCGACCCTCCAACATCTGACGTGAGTGAGAATCGTTTGACTAAGTACCAGCTTCTCCAGAAATTCTATGAACAATTCTGGAAACGTTGGAGTACCGAATACATTGCCGAACTTCAACAAAGAAGCAAATGGAGGAAGCATGAAGCAACTGTGGAACTAAATCAGCTAGTTCTTGTAAAGGACGACAACTTGCCTCCTTCATTGTGGCGTTTAGGACGTGTTGCAAGTTTGATACCAGGAAAGGATGGCGTTTGCAGAGTGGCCACCATCAGAACTACTGACGGAACCATTACCAGGGCAATAACCAGGTTATGTCCACTACCTGTTGTCAGTTGATTAACTTCCAAGGCCGGGGGCATGTTTGGGCTACCTGTAATACCGAAGTGGCTAGGACCAGTATCCACCCTCATCGAGAAGTGACAGTGACATAATTCGAAAATTGAAATAGCATAATATTCATTATAATTTTTTATCGACGTTTAATAATATTAAATCAAATAGATATTTCAACAGTGCCTCATTACAACCCACTACACGAAACACCCAGAAACCTTGCAACACTTTTATTTTCTAGGGTATTATTGTCAAGTTTCAGATCATCAATATTACATTTAAATGTTAAAATATTTGTTTTGTCAACATTAAAACTCAAACAATTTGCATCACACCACTGCTTAATTTTCAGAATGTCCCTTGACAATTTATCAGCCAGATGCTTTGCAGATCAATCCAACCACAAAATTGTCATATCATCTGCAAATTAAGTGTAGTGGCCACTAACGTCAACATTTGTCAGATCATTTATGTATAACAGGAAAAGTAGGGGTCCAATTACAGAACCCTGGGGCACGCCATACGGATTATTAAGCAATCGTGAATCACTTTCCTGATTTCTAACCACTTGCGTTCTTTCTGACAGGTAAGATGCTATCCATGCCAGAGCAATTCCCCTAAATCCATAGCGCTGAAGTTTCCCCAGCAGTACCTCGCCATTCACGCAGTCGAATGCCTTTTTAAAATCGTAAGACAGTTGCAGCAACAGCGTCATCGTTCAGACCCAAGTACAGCTTTTCAAAAAAAAAACTAAATATTGCATCGTTAGTGCTTTTACAATTTTGAAATCCAAATTGGCAACTTCTCAACAAGTTGTGCCATGCAATAAAATATAACAACATACGACTCTTTACGAGCTTTTCAACAAGTTTGGACAAAGTAGGAAGAACAGATATCGGCCGATAACAAGAAGGATCACATGTATCGCCTCCCTTAAACTGTGGTCGAACCAAACCACTCTTCAGATATGAAGGAAAAATGCCCGAATCAAAAGAGTTATTTATAGCTCTTACTAGTGCACTCAGAGCATTTTCTGGTATATTCTCAAATATTTTTAATGGGACATCATCTATCTCAGCAGAATTTTTATTTTTAATCTCTTTGAAAATACTCTTCACTCAATTATGGGGCTCATTCGTTTGTTCCCCATTCTGCTAGCTAATCTTGCTAACCAGCACGAACATATTGATTTATTCTGCACTCAGAGACTGTTTCTTATTATTGTATTACATTTTCTTTTTAATTTCTTTCCTTTCCTGTTTAGATTTAAGATTGTATAGACTCTAGTGTAGTTTAAGGATTCACTTTGTATATGGACATTGTCCCTAAATAAATAAATATCTAATTACAACTTGATCATATACTGTGGGACAGACTTTACATACCTGTAGCTGGTGTCCTGCTGAGTTGAACTGCTCAAATTTTGATCCAAAATGACCGCGTTCTGCGCTTGAGCCGCGGAGTCGAGCAGATTATCCTGCTGAGTGGTCTGCACACTGGGAGTGAACACTTTGGTCTCCACGAGGCTCCCTGTGTACTCCTCGGTCGACCATTCGTCTGTATGGAAGTCGTCCCAGTCATCTAAATTTAAAATAGGGCGTTAGAACATGCTGACCGAAACGTATGCATATTTATTTTACAATATTCAATCGTAGAAATGCAAAAACTACCTGCGATAGGTGTGTGGTTAGTTGCGGCCGCTGCCGTGCTGTTGTCCCAGGTGTTGGAACTATCCCAAGTGTCGATTGGTTGTCTGTTGTAGTCTCTACCTCCACCAGATCCGCCAGTCCTGTTTCCTCTAGGGGGATACCTGTTTTCAAGTTTTTTATTGATGTAAATGTGTTTTGATTACTCTTAGAGCTTCCAGATTTGCATTTGTGTATTCAACTAACAATTCAGAGATTTTTAAACAACACTCTACTGGCAAACTGCATTCATTTCCAGATGCCCCGATTATATTCTTGGAAATATAGAATATTAGAAATGTGACTTGGTTTCATTGCATCACACATCTAAGTTTACGGATTCAGCTTGTGTTAATTAATAGTTGCTTACCCAAACTAACCCGCTAACCCGAACTGGATATATATAGAATATTGTACGTTTTCTAAACTTTTGCTGAAGTTCGGGTAGCACGGAAGAAGGCTTTACCCATGATACCTTTTGCCAAACCTATTTCGTTCTTTTATTTTATTAATTATATAATAATCTGTCAGATTGTCAAGATCATCTATATGCAATAAATCCTCAAAAAATCATCATAGGCAAACGACGAAAGACTCGTCATAAACAGAGATGAAATTCGTGGATCCATCGCTCAGTCTCGTCATCGTATCATCATCCAGAGTGTTTTTATAAGCTTTCGAATATTGAAGCCTGAAAGAGTTATATTCTTACCTTCCGCCAGCTCTTCCGCCACCTCGTCCCCGGCCTCCTCCACGGCTGGGCCCTCGACCGCCGCCGCGTCTGTCACCCCCTCGTCCTCCGCCACCCTCTTCTCGCCAGGAACGGCCCATACGGGGTGGGCCCCCACTGCCTCTGTTGTCCCTGCGGCCGCCACCGCGTTCCTGAAATCAAGGTACTGTCTCACTCCACAATTTAAATCAAATCAAATCATGCTTTATTATTTATTTAGTACTTAGTACTTAGTACTTACATGCACACCACAGAGCAAAGCTCCAAATGGTACGAAAAGAGTTAAAACAATTAATCGTAGGACATTATTTAAAACATTTGCAACACTTAACATTCAATACATATTCGATAATAAAACGTGTAAGAAGAATTAAAAAAAAAGTTCAAGACACAATACGCTTCAGTGAGTTGAGACTTATGTTAAAAATATCTAGGTGGTTAAACTTGTCGTTGTACATTGTAACCATTCGATCCACAAATGCTATTTGTCCGTAGTTGGTTCGGTGATAATGTTGGTGGAACAGTTGTTGGTGTCTTAAAGTTCTCGCTGGTATCTTGAGGTATAGGAGTCTCAGTAAATCGGCACAATCAATCTTCCCGTTGATCAGTTTATGAAGAAAAAACAGAAGCTGGTTCTCTCGTCTAGCTTGCAGCGATTTAAGACCGCAGAGCAGGAGTCTAGTGTCATAGGACAAATCGCGATAGGGGAAACGATGTTTATACAATAAATATTTAACAAATTTATTCTGCACCCTTTCGAGCCTAGATATGTGACACTGGTACTGCGGGGACCAAATGGTGCTGCAGTATTCAAGTATACTGCGCACTAGAGAGTTGTAAAGTGTCGTAATTGCCCTGGTGTCCGTCATCAGTGCAGTGTTCCTCTTTATAAATCCAAGCAGCCGTAAGCCTCTCGAAACTATTTGATCCACATGTAAAGTGAATGACAGATCTTTGTCAAACAACACCCCTAGATCATTAAAGACAGTTACCAATTCCAGAGTCTCACTATCGATGGTGTAATTGTGGTCAATTTGATTCATTCCCTTGTAAAAGCTCATTTTTTTACATTTCTTGACATTCAGTTTTAGGCAGTTTTTCTTGCACCATAAAACCAGGCGCTCCAGATCTTGTTGGAGTCCGGTGGACGATGTTTCCGCAATATTATAAAATTTTAAGTCATCGGCGTACATAAGAAAGTCCGATTCTTCAAAACATGACGAGATGTCGTTGACAAATAGGGAAAAAAGAACTGGACCAATGTGGGACCCCTGAGGCACACCCGACAACACCTGGATCTCCTTAGATGTAGCCCCGCCCATGAGTACACGCTGCCGACGATCCGACAGGTAGCTTGCAACCCAGTTCAAGTAGTGAGAGCCAATTCCAATCTTTGAGAGCTTTATGAGAAGCAGCTCATGGCAAACACTATCGAACGCCTTAGATATGTCCGTGTATATAACATCGACTTGCTTTCCCATCTCCAGACTGGTAACTAGGAAATTTTGATACACCGCTAGGTTGGAATTTGCTGAACGCCCCTGGAAAAAACCGTGCTGATTTTCGGTTATGTAGTTTTTGTAGGTACGGAAGATCTCATGTGTCAGAATTGATTCCAAAATCTTCGGCAACGTGGATAGCATTGATACACCTCTGTAATTACCGATTTCGGTCCTATCGCCGGACTTGTAAATGGGAAAAAGGGTGGAATGCTTCCAGAAAGTTGGGAAAACTCCTTTGTTGAATGTTTTTTGGAAGATGGTGCAGATTGGTGCAGCAAGCGACTGCGAACAACGATTTAAAAAGATAGGTGGAATTCCATCTGGGCCGGCGTTTTTACTGCAGTCAAGCTCCTTCAGCTTCGATGTAACTTCGCCTATGGTGAATTGATGCTGGAGTAGCGTGCTGCCCTGCACAATAGTCTCGTGTATTTCAGGATCCACAGTAATCCCGGTGTGATCGGAATAACTTGATTGGAAGTGAGCAGCGAAGGCATTTGCTATTTCTTGAGGACTTTCGAGGAAATTGCCATCGTTTTGCATTCTTTTGGGTATGCCAGAATCCTTTTTCAATGAGTTTATAAAACCCCAGAAGTGTTTTATATTTTCCGGAATCATATGTTCTGCGGATGCGATGTGCGAGGCATAACAAAGCTCAATGTGAAATTTGGTTTCCCGGCGAACACTTGAGTATATCTGATAGTCACACTCGCTTCCAGAGCTCTTGTATCTTCGATATAGTTTATTCTTATGAGCTATCATCTTTTTTAAAGCAGGAGAGTACCATTTTGGGAATTTGCCACTCGTTACTATTTTGGTTGGAACGTGTGTGTCGATCGCTTCTTGCAGAATGTCGTAGAATTGTCGCACCAGAAGGTCTGTATCTTCCTGGCTATCAAGGAATGACCAGTCGGCGTTGTTCAGGAAGAGATTTACTTTTCGGTAATCAGCCATTGGAAACTGGTGCAAAGTGATGTTAATCTTATTGTCTATAAACTGTAACGTGTGGCTATCAAAGAGGAATTCTAGAGAGGGATGGTGTTCGTCACATTGTACTAGTGAAAATTCGCTTTTGGTTATTTTCGAGTATCTTATATCGCTGACAAATACCATATCAAGAAATACAAAGTATTTGTGAACAAAGCTTTCTAATAAATAAAATATTCCGCAAAAAAGAGTGTAGAGTCATACAAATAATTTTTTTACCATTAAAATTACCTATACTCAAAAAGTAACAATAACTTGCAAGACCTTAAAAAGAAACAACTTAACAACAATAACTTAAAAAGAAACAGTGAGCCGCAAGCAAGAGTGAAATATAAAAATAAAGAACAAAACATATTAAAATCATTAAAACACAATATTATTGTTTTCACTTATCACAGAAAGAAATAAAATTAAAATTAAAACTGAAAACTTGCATATAGGGTTTACTCCCAGTCATTCTCAAAATATTCTGTGAGATTATAAAATGCCTTACTTTTAAGGAGTGATGCAACACACTTTTTGAAGCAAATCAGTGTTTGCACAGACTTTATATGATTTGGGAGATGGTTAAAAAGCTTAATACCTAAGTAAATTAGACAGCTCCTAGTCAATTCACTTTTTGGGATGGGCATTGGAATATTGAAAGTTTACCTGGTATTATAACGATTATCAAAAGCAATGCTGGCAAGAGGCAACCTGTATTTTTTTATAAGCAAGTTGTTTCCAATATAAACAAACGGCACAAAGTCAACACTCTCAAGTCCTTGAATAAAGGCCTGCAAGTGTCTCTAAAACATTTGCGACAAATATACCTAATTGATCTCTTCTGTAAAACAAAAACACAATTAAAAAGATATTGGCTGCATCCCCAAAATAGCAATACCATAGCGCAAGTGACTTTCCACAAGAGGAAAAGTGTACCGATTTAGCCGCCTCCGACCACAGTTCATTTGCGACAACCCTAATAGCAAAACACCCTCTAGCCAGCTTCTGTCTCAAGGCCAAAATATAGTCATGAAATTTCAATCTATCGTCAATGAATAATCCAAGAATAAGAAAAAGACCGATCTCAGGATGTTTATTTGGTCAACGCAAACAAACTTAAATCCCAATAATTTAGTTTTATTTATATTTAGAGACAAAAGGTTAGAATCACACCATTGTTTAACTCTCAATAAATCCTCAGATACAATTCTCATTAATGATTCTTGTTCCTTATGAGACTATAGAATGGTTGTATCCGCAAATATTGTAAAATGACCTCTTATATTTAGAGATGCAAGATCATTTATGTAAAGACGAAATAAAATAGGCCCAAGCACAGAACCCTGTGGAACACCATGGCCTATTGGACATACATCAGATCTGACAATCCGCTTTCTACCCGACAAGAACGACCTAAACCACTCCAAAGCAGCACCTCTGAAACCATAGCTATAGAACTTAGTACCTATCAATATCTCATGATTCACGCAATCGAAAGCCATACAAAAGTCTAGGAACGCTGCCACTGCTGCGTCTCCAATATTCAGGCTCAAATAAAGATCCTCCAGAAAGGCAAACATGGCATCATTTGTGCTTATACCCTCTTGAAAACCAAACTGACATTTACTTAAAATGTTATGTTTAGTTAGGAAGGTTATCATTCTTTGCTTGATCAGCATCTCGATAATCTTAGACAAACATGGTGAAAGTGAGATGGGTCTGTAACTAGCTGGATCATTTAGGTCGCCACCATTAAATAGAGGTTTCACAATAGAAACCTTAAGATTATTTGGAAATGTAGCAGTTACAAAAGAGACATTTATTGCATATGCCAAAGAGGAGAGCGCTTCATCTGGCAGACTTGGAAGAATCCTAACAGATAATCCATCAATCCCAAAGGTGTGTTTATTCTTGACTATACCTATGACTCTCTTAACTTCATGTAGATCTGTGTGAGTCAGGTAAAAAGAGTCTCTGACAGAAGTATGTCGAGTATAAGATAGGGGCTCTAGTTGGGGCTTTATATTGTCTGTCAGCCTCTCTGCTAGTGTACATTGTTTAGTTTCCAGTGAATTACCTCTTAATTCATTAATAATACTCTAGTTTTCCTTGGTTTTATTGCATGCTTTCTCCAATCTATCATTATAATAATTTTGCTTGGGTTTTTTTATAACCTGTCTGTACATTCTTCTATAAGCATTAAAGTAATGATGGAAACGTGGATTAGTTGTATACTTTCTCAAAGTACGTAAAAATCTTAGATTTTTTGATGATATTTTTAGACCAAGAGTTATCCATGGCTTTTTTGATTTAGTTCGAATCCTTTTTAATGGGAAACTTTTATTAAAAATGTTTAAAACAAGACCCGTAAAGAGGTCTTGAGGAGCAAAAGAACGGTATAGTATTGGCCAGTCAGTATTCTTACTTAAATTTCGAAAACAATTAAAATTCGACTTGTTATATAATCTGCCAACCGTGGCTTTTTTTGCTTGCTTTGTTTTAAGAAAATCGATTAATTTAAAGTACTATAAATTTAGCGATACATTCTTATCTTAAAGACCGATCTCAGATTGTTCAGCTAGGTAAGGTCTCATCAGCCTAGGCCCAGTACTATTTTTAATCTTTATTAATGACTTGCCACTGAGTCAATCACTGGCAAAATCAGTGCTGTTTGCTGATGACACCACACTCTATATTACAGGGGATTTGGGGCAAATAGCAGAGAGGAGGCTGAAGTGGAACAATGGTTTCGGTCCAATAGACTCCTATTAAACCAAGTTAAAACATGTAATGTCATGTTTACATTAAGACAAACTAACAGTAACAACAACACTGAAAATATTGCTAAACTCCTGGGAGTCTATCTGGATTAAACACTGAAAGGGGACGTGCATGTGGAAAGTGTGTGTGTGGAATGCTTGGAAGCAGCGTATTCGTCCTGCATAACTTGTATGGATGTGTATCGATATGAGACCATCAGGAGAGTGTATCATGCACTGTTCTATAGTGTGATGTCCTATGGCATGATTGCATGGGGAAACTAGGCCCACTCTTCAGACTGCAGCGCAGAGCAGTGACAATTTTTGCTGGTCAAGGGTACAGGGATGATTGTAGGAGTGCTTTCCCGAGTCTGGACATATTGACTTTCGGGGGCGATGGTATACGAGATCGTTTAGACGTCTCGACCAAGGGCTCTTTGTAGTGTTCCTGGGAATGGGCTACGGTGCATTCCTGGTATAGGCTTCAAGTGCGTCAAGGCCGATGTCCGTGAGCGAAAAGCCACATGCTGCCCCTGCTAGCTAACTGAAGACATCGGATCTAGACTAGGCAAGTCGAAAACCTCCCCCAAGTCACGGTGTAGCATACGTGCCTAGGACTGAATGGCATCAGAGTTATGATGTCTCGAACGTGCCTTCAGGAAACCAGGCAGCATCCTGACGTATTTTTTGTCCCTTCACAACAATGCAGGGCTCTACTGTGGTTGACTCATTTCCTTAGCTACTCGTGGGAACTATATGGCAGACCAAGAGAATTCACCCATCAGGGAGGGTCAAGACCCTGAACCCATGGAGGCTGAGGATGAAAAGACTAACCTCAACCCAACAACCACAACAGGAGAGGCTGGAAATAAACCAACCAATCCTGAAACCAGTAGCCTTTCTTCTGGGGTAGAAATAAGCCTATTAGATTCGACCACAACAGAGGAAGAGAGGAGCGACACCGAAGGGGAGCCGGCCGCTCTTGAGAATTCTGTTCTCAGGAGGAGGTTACCGATGTCGGTGAAAAAACGTCTCAGACGATTCCTTCAACAGGGGTTAGGCTACCCCACAGCCTTGAAAAAGGCTCTTGAAGGATAAAAAGGGGACAAGAAAGTGCCTTCTTTCTTTGCCATGATTTTGAATAGACCATCTTTATGTTGTAGATATATAACTGAAATTGTGAAAATGTCTGATAAGTTTCACTGTGAGATAGCCGCAATGGCATGAGGGAAACCTTAAGGTTCCTGCAGGAACTATATCAAAACAGACCATCAGCTCATCTACGAGAACAGATAAAATTGTTCAAAAAAACAATACAACCAACAGCTTCTAAGTGCAAAGGAACAGACATTTGTAAATCATATTATGATCCTTGGGGTGTCATAAATTCATACAGGGGAGTGAAAGAGCAATTTGAGCAGGAAACGTTGAGTGCGAATGATTTTAATGAGTTTTTTTTTGCAGGGATGGCTGATTGGATTCGTATCGTAAATCGTACTAAAAAAAGTAAGGAGTCGTATTGCAAAAAATACGGGAACGAAGAATTTGTGAAAGTAAGGGGTCGTAATACGTCTCACACTTTTTCTTAATTATGCAAAAGTAAGGGGTCGTATTACGAAAACTACGGAAAAGAAGAAGAAGAAGAAAAAGTAGGGGGCTGTGACCTACCAAAAGTACGGACGCGCAATATACTCAAACGTACTTTTCACTTTGCGAAAGTATGAGCACGTGACATCGGAACGAAACAAAATAGGGGGGGCCGTGATCTATCGAAAGTACGGACTCGTAAAATAGTCGAACC
>JAEQML010061659.1:0-25475 GCA_016904865.1 Pissodes strobi
GAATCTTGTATGCAGAATATTTTCAGACTAACCGCGTGAAGATAATTTTCTAACTAACTCTTTTTACCAAGATATTTTTCTTTTATACCCCCTTTCAAGGATTGTTTTTCGCCACGATAATCTGGAATTTGCAGGTGTCCAGCTTTTCAAATGTATTTACTAAGAACACGTAAGTCATCGCCAATTTTAATGAGGCAATTAACGTTTTTACATGTTTTCTAAATTCCAATCTCAATTTTATTATGGCCCTCTTTGATATTTATGTTAAATAAAATTTGATTATTATAGTGTTAACATGGTTCGTACATTTTGTTTTCGGCTTTTATTGCTACCGCCCTTGCCTAACTAGGTAATTAAAATTGTTTGGTCAAGTGGATATGTGTTTGCATTCCAATCTTTGGCTTCTTACTCTCCCAAAAAACTCTGTCTAAATGCGCGCATGATCTAAATGCGCGCATTGGAATTTTTTTCCCATAGTAATTATTTCATATTAGGATGGCGTCTGATAGATCTTATTTTGGTACGTTTTCCTGACTTTTCCTCTTTGCAGAAGGTGCAGTGTAAGTTAACTTTAGCCGGTAGTCGAGCATTTCTTAACTTAAGTTTCCATTTAAGTTTGAATAAAAGGTAGTATTTTTATTTTTAATGTTGTGGACTTCCATCTAGTTCGAGACTTAGTTTAGTTAATTTTATTTATTGGCGAACTAGACCGAAACTTAATTTATTTTTGCTTTGATTTTTGGAAACTATGAATTAATTTACTTACGAAATTAATTAGAATTAAATTAAACACAATATAATTTAATGTAATAACACTCACTATATATTCTCTGGCATAAAATAATACAATAGATTCCTATATATTATCGGTTGTCCATCTTGTATATATAAAAATAATATATATACAAATATATTGATAATAAATTGAATAATGATGAATTTTTATACAATGGTGAATGCGTTTTCAATGGGGTCCGTGAAATGAATCCTCCCGGTTCCGAAATTGCTTTCTACGGGCTTGTTTATTTACATAGCGTATTAGACATGTTTTATGCTTTGTTTTAAACGAGCAATCTATACAGTGAAACAACTGGAATAAACTTATGAATAGTTATGGTATGCCTTGATAAACTATTTTTTGTTTTCTTTTATAGGGACAATCTGGACATTTATGCCAATGCTTTATGTCGTCGCACAGAGGTCTTTTAAAATATGGTACATTACAAATACATAAATATGTTCATAAAAATAAAAGTACAAAACAAATGGAAAGACGTTTTTTTTTTAAGCTAGTCAGGTCGGGTCATTGTATGGACAACGCGCATCTAAAGTGTATTTTGGGCGTTTGTGAATGTATCTGAAAAACATATCCTCGCACCAAATCTCTAAGTATACAGGGTGTATCAGAAAAATATATTTGAAGTTAAGAAGTTTTTTTATGTAAAACCCATTACCTTTTTTATTTGAACCCCGCAAAAAAAACCGGATTAGGTTACTTGTTTTTAGTTTTAGGAATAAAATATTTAAGAATAAATATTTTTCTCAGATCAGATAACTAATCTGAGACGTACTTACATCAATATAAATTTTTATAATAAAAATTATATATATAACAGTTATGTACATGTAAGTTACATGTTATATATAAATAACAGAAATTTCTTCTTAATAAAAAAAAATGCTGAAGGAAGCATTCCTTTCATTCATTTTAATCGCCCATTGCTTTCTACGAGCAGGATCTTTGGGAAAATACTTCATTACAAACTCCTTTTTAGACGAATTCTTGCAGGCCACTGCTGAACAACCTGTGATACTTTCAAAGGCGTCTAAAACAAGTAACACTAGTCAAAATATTATTTTAATAGCGTCATAATAATAGATTTGCTAGCCAGAAGATAAAACAACACAAAGGCTTTCTACTCTTTTATGACATGCTTACTGCTATTCTTAGACAATAATTACTTTTATACATTACTTGAAACTATAAATTTTAAACAACAATATACAATACACCTAGTCATTTAATTTATCAGGTTTGTACACAAATATGATAGAGGTTTGTTAACAGCCACACCAAAAAGACCCTCGCCAAGACCTCAAGGAAAACTCACTTTTTAACAGTTCCAGTGTTCCAAATTATAAAATGGTCCAAACTCCTGATAATATACAGTCCACAGGGAGTAAAGTTCGCAAACGAACTAATGAAACTAAGCAAAATATGCAAAAAATACTTTAGCTCTACACAAAGGTGCCATATAAAATACGAGTAAAACACAAACGGAAGCAAATGAAATTTGATGATTAATGGCGGAGCCAATCAAAACACTGGCTACGCTTTGTCGCCACTGTACCTGTAAAGGCACTGTAGGCGCACGGTACCTGGAGGGTAAGCTGGTGAACGTTGTTACATAATGTGTGATACTGCGAACGGCAACGAAGGTAAAGAGAGAGAGAGAGAGAGAGAGAGATCGGCGAAGCGAATTTCCACTGCGACCAACATAAAATGGCCAGCTTTCATATTTTAGTATACCGTATGGTTAACTTTCCTCTCAGCAGAGAAAGATTTAATAAAGAATTGGAGACAGAAAGTTAATGGTTTCAATACTCACTTAATAAATAGACTAATTAATAGGCATTTCTTTAGAAAGACCATTCGTGATTCCACTTCTTTCGTTAATCAGGATGAAACAACAAAATATGTCTCGATACCTTAGAGTATATAGTTGAAAAAGAGGTAGTTGTTTTGCTATTCCACTGGCCCCTTCATTAAAACGGGTCTGCGGGCGAATTCCTAGCGGCCAAGCGTGTGGTCGCACGCCTTGCCGGCTGCGAGCTGCAGTGGAAGGGTTTGTCGCCCGCAGAAGCCATCCCCACTTCTTTAGTTTCATTAATTTGTTCATGTTTTGTTTTATTTTGGGGGTTAGGGGGGTAGACATTGTTGGGGCCAGGGCGGCAGCATAATTATGAATGAAACGCAGAGTCTATCTTTATTATGTAGTCTAAGCTCGATACCATATAATCCTCAGTAGAGGACTCCAAAAGGTTAAAACGCCCAAAAGAGTTCTTTGTCCAAGCTTGGACAAAGAGAACAGAGTTACTCTAAATATCTGTGCAAACAAATGAGAAAAAGGCCTAAAATGATTTGAACTTTGGCGCGAAGGACCTACAAGCTACCACTTTAGCTGTTGTTCGAGAGAACGATTGTACTTCACTAAAATCTAATTTTTCCTACCGGCGCCGAGGGAGAAATAAAGCGGGAAAATACGCGTAGGTGGATGCATTTGAGAGGGTGGAAGCATGTTTTTTCTTTCTTTGACATTTTGTTGTTTACACAACACTGACGGAGACATAGATGTATTAACTTGAGACCGATTAAGGCGAATTTCTTGACAAAGTGTTAACGCGCTGTTGCATATAACGGAATCTCTTACCCCAACAAATTCAGGTTCGGACTAAGAAGTAACTGAAATACAATGCTTTAAATACATACGAATATATTTATTTAACCCCAGGTACACATGGGGTTAAATAAATATATTCGTGGATTAATTATTGCTCATTCATACCAGAGTCTGTAGATATTCTAAATAGTCCAAGGACTTGGCTATTCGAGCAATAAGTTTTCCTCTTGCCGACGCGCCTCTCTCACCACCAAACTGCTGCTTCTACCGGTCAGTCGGCAGTTCACTTCTCAGTGGTTTGATACGCGGTGTCCTAAGATTTTAAGCTTACATCCTTACGGAGCGTTGTACGCGGTGAGCAAAGATATAGAATTTAGAACAATAATTATTAGAGTGTGCGTTGAAACGTTACTTTTTGTAGATAGCGATTATTAGAACAATGGAATGTTCATTTCCTATTGGCAAGACTTGTCGGTTGCAAAATTTATATTTTATGTGCAATGTTGTTTTTTTGCGATGGCTGAAAATGATAATAATCAATATTTTGAAAAATATAACATGTTAGTCTGCTTTAGACTGAGCAATGAACACTCCCGTAGAGCTTCTCAGCTATATTTCAATAGGTTTGAGTAACCTAAACCAAATAATACAATGCTAGAAAACTATCTGCTTATAACCGCAAATAGACGACTATCTAAGGATTTAGGAGAGGAGAATTGTTTAGGTCAGTTTGCTCATTCAACAGTAAATCGGTCTTTTTAAATTTATTAATTTCTATGGTTTCTAATAAATTAAGTTTTTTACTTTTATTAGGAATGTGTAAAATATCAAAATTTATATAATTAGGAAAACTGTGTAATTGTCTATCAGTCCCTTGAAAAGAAGCGATAACGTCATCAACATACCTGTACCAAAATAAAAACTTTTTCCAAGAAGGTGTTGATGTGATACGTGTTTCTAAATTATCCATAAAAATTTCAGCTAACAAAGGACTCAAGGAATTACCCATAATTAAATCTTCTTTTGAAGTGTATATTTTATTGTCAAATTGAAAGTAATTTTGGTCTAGACAGGTGACAAGTGTGTCTAATATATCCTGTTTTTTTGATTGGGTTAGTTTTATTAAGGGTTAAGATTAGGTCTATAATGTTTATGGTATCTATTGGCGGTATACTCGGAAATAAGTTTAGGACATCAAACGAAATTAATTTTGATTTTTCTGGTAAGTCTAGAGATTTGATATTATCTATTAACTGGTACGAATTTTTAATGCCATATTTTGCAGAGAATTTACAATGATGTGTGATTATGTTGATTAATTTTTTAGATACTTTATATGACGGGGCTGACATAAAAGATAATACTGGTCTAATTGGCATGTCTATTTAATGTAGTTTAACTAAAGAATAGTTTTGGTACTATTGGATTCATATTGAACAAGCTAAATTTATCAGAATCTATGAATAAGCTCCTATTTTTAACTACGTCTTTAATTTGTATTGGAATATGTTAGTTGAGTCAAATTGAATTTTATCACCAAGGTCTTCTCTTTTAACTGCTTTAATTCAAGCTTCACATTTAAAGAAAAGGCACATTATTTGATAATATTATTCAAAAGAACGTCTAAATAAAAGCTTTAAACACATTGTAAGTCGTAGTTCTTTGCGTCCCTGTAAATTTGAAAGTAGAAAGTTTGTTTATCTGCTAATAAAATGTATCCAATAAAAATACATACCTTGATCGATCTTTGGGAAAATGAAACATTGATATTTCGCTTCCGCTCTTCGAAGGACAACATTTATGAGCACACGTATGCCCAGGCATTTTTAGGTTTCAAAGAAATATGAAAAATTTGCAAACTGAAAGTCACTAATTAACTATATAAATAAACCAAGAACAAAATATACTAACGATTGTCCAAGCTACTGACAACTCAGCTGCTGACAGCTCGGCACGTAAAACTGCGCGGCGCGGCATGAAATTCGCAAACGGTGTCATAGAATGGCCGACTAAATAAGTCGCCTACTTAAGGATTTGAGAATTCTTGTCCCACGTGTAAGCGGAAGTTTACGCATCTGTCGGACAGATGCGTAAACTTCCGCTTACACATGGGACAGATTCTGTCCTTAATCTGTGTCCTAGCCATTAAGCAGATTATTTTTATTTTTTTAAACATAGTTCACTTACTTAGTATTTTTTTTCTTATTTTATTTTTTTAAGGCATTTTTTATGTATACTTACTTTGTAATATATTTCCATTTCACATTTTGCATTTGTTGTTAATACCTATCAAATGTAGTCCATAAGTTAACCCTTTATTAAAGTTGCGTATCTACTGCTCCAAATAGTAATATGAATACGTAAAGCAACTAATTCAGTTATTGATCGTTCCCCGTAGATGTATTCAAAGCGATAAAATAACGCGCGGCCTCGTATACATCGCATCTGGCTGTTACTGCAGGTGTTCAGTGTGATTTACGACCGCTCGCAAAAAAAGCCGGCTTTAGGAGAATATCAAAGGAGTGATCGAACTGTCTTAAACTGTGTTCATACTACAGACATACAGGGTGTTATCACCAAACTATACGGTGAAAAACGTCAAGTTAATACACCTTGTAACAATAATCATAGAGTAACAATTAAAAATTTTAAATTAATTCATAATATAACTGATAGATTATTAGACGCATATTATGAAAGTATGGAAATTATTAAATGTAAGAATAGTTTAAATAGAGATAGATGACCTATTCCGTATAGTCCATTGTATTGGTAAATCGAACGTGACTGGTGGGATTCCAGGATTGGTTCTTTTTGGTTCCGCTTGATTAAGCAAACACTAGTATACAAGAGAGTTAGGTAGATTTTAGGTTTAGTTTTAATCATCTCCTCAGGATGCTAACATGGTTAGCGAAATGCGAGTGCAAAAATCATGTTTTGGTATTGTGGATAAAACTCTGTTTTAGTGCATTTTGCCGAAGGTCCAAACCCCAACATAATAACCGCTCCTTCCTCAATTTAAGCCAAGCGTAAGATAGAAATTTATCTTTGTCTCTTCATAAATTCTAATTTTTCTACATTACAATAAAACCCTGCAAATTTGAAACACAAATACAATAATACAAGTAGCGCAGCAGCTTAACGAAAGAGGGTGGTGGCGGTAGAGGTGACTGGGATGGAGCTCCGTGGTGGCTGTGAGTGAAATTCTAAGTGAAGCGGTAATGGTAAACAATTTCCAAGAAGAATAATTTGAGCATTCGTGGAATCCAGGACATTGGGCATTCTGAAAGAGGTCTTCGCAGGATGCTGGAATCTAGGACACCTGACAACTCTAGTTGAAATCTGAGGAATTACTTACATTTATCAACTATTACTTATCTAACACTTGATTTTACGCTTACTGTATAATACAATCTTATTGGCCTTTAAATAAAATTAATTTTGTAAATTTACTTCGCACAGAGTCCACTTGTGGGTCTTACTTTATGCAATAAAATTAATTCTTACATTTAAATAATTTGTACATACAGATTTTATTAAAAAGGTATATATGGTTAACTTCATTTTCTAAAACATGAGTTTCTAAACACTTAAAAACATTAGTTGCTAAAAAACTAGATACAACCACCGTGAGTTTTAAATTGAATTATTACCAATCAATGCTCTAACACAAGTTTCACATTTTACTGTATGTTGTAATTTGTGTGAAACAAAACCAGCTATATATTGTACTATTTGTAAGGAACACGTACTTATAATGGAAGTATTCATGATATAATCATGATCCTTTCAAATAGATTCCAAACTTTCATGAGGTTTATAAATGCCAATAAGATGAGATGAAGCCATATTTATCTGCTCTTCAGCGACTTACTTACTTTTGGCAACTTCGAGAAACAATTGCTTCCTCAGTTTTTTCTTCCGTAGGGAATCAGCAAGGGTATCAGTCTCGGCTGCTGCTGACGAGCTTGGATCCGGACGTTCACAACTAGTTCTTTTTCCCCTGTAATAAGCAATAATAAATAATCGCAAAAATGCTAGATATAATTTGTAATAATATAATGTGCTATAATTTAGTGCAGAGCAATTTCGCCCAATGTTTTTGTAGTGTACAATAAATGCTAAAAACATATAAATGTATAATATTACAAGTCAAGTTACAAGTACATAATATGCCCATACAAAAACAGCAATACAAATTTACTTTAATGAATTTTTGAATAACTCTTATTACAACAGACTAAATTGTATAATAGTAATGTTAATTTTCTTATATCTATAAATAACCAGGAAGCGACTTACCATTTTTGGTTGCAGATATCTGGGAAGTTCTTGGAATATGGTCGGGACTGCTTCATTTAACAGACCCAATTTTTGATCTGTTCGATACAAAAACCGTGGTTCAAAAAGTTTGGAGCAAAGCCTGTCATTACTAGATGGTTGAAATGAGCAAGTTTCATATTATTAACCCAAACATTCCGTCTCTCAACCTTTTTTGGGAAATCCACAAAACAAAACCAATAAGCGAAATAGCACCACACAAGCCACTTTCTATAAAATAAATTTGTAAGTGGTGAATAATAATTATTATCTTTGATCAATCCCTACGCCACTGGAAGAAGTAAGGAACAGATACATAAAAAGCTAATTTACTAATTACGAATAACAAGAATATGTTCTGCAATATAATTATCGGCTTCATAATAGCATATTATAAATCATATTTAGTAGATATTGCTATAAAATAATTAGTTTTAGAAATATTTGAGAAAATTGATCACTGCCAAAAATGTTACTTGTTAATTACCTGTGAAACGTAACTCCTGGGTCCTTTGAACTGCTGTAGCTTTTTCTACCATAACTTGCACACCCTACCATTATGTAAAACACAGTTTTTTACACTAAACCCTTGGAAAACAAATTATCACAATAAAACACGATCGTACCAAACCCTTTGTTTTGCACCAAAGCAATGGCGTCTTTGTCGTTTTCGGTAACCTTGCCGAATGCAGTGCGCGGCATCCCCTCCCTTTCCTAATCTAAGTGGTCACTAGTGTTGCCACAACAGATCTATTACAATCAAGTACTTTCTATTAGGTACGCTATTTCCAAAGGAAAAAGGATCTATTACTTTTTTCGTTATATCATGTTTAGGCTACCAAAACTTGTTATAAGCATGTAGTTCTCAAATTCTTGATATTAAACACAAAAATAAAATAACAAATAACACTAATTTAAGCCGCACAATGCATAGAATAAGTAAAACCAAAAACGAACAAACAACAAATAATACTATGCAGTTGCACACAGTGAGCAAAGCACCAAAATTCCATGGGGAATCCCATGCCCATCAAGTTTAGGTGCTGACAGTGCTAACACCTACCTAATAGAAATTAGATGAATAACTAGAACTGAAATGCCGTATAGTTTGGTCATAGCCCGACAGATGTCGTTGAATTTGTAAATCAGAACATGAAAGCACGTCTAGTCCTACTTATTTTTAACACGCTTTTATTAGCTTCACCTGTATGTATGTTTGTTTGTTTGTAACTGACGAACGCCAGCTCGCGATCCGTTCGGCATGTTCCCGATGAGGTAGAGGGCTGAAATTTTCAGGGGATGTAGACGGGGTAAAATGAAGATTCTGTGCCAAAACTGGAGGTTGTACCCCCGTTCGCGCTGGAAAGAGGGAGAAGAAAAAACTAAAATAATTCATTCCGGGAGAACGGGAGGGGGTAGGGGGTCCAAATTTTAATGGGACAACAATTCCGTAACATCAGGTTGTTCCGAGTTCGCCTGTATTTATTTTTAGTTTGAAATAATTACTTTTCATCTTCAACCTATTTCGAATTACTGTCTGAACCGACCTGGTAGCAACAGTGTGGAAAATTCCGCATTAAATAGAACGAAAATATTGTCACGAATAGCTTAGGGGGTAGCGCGTTTTTTAAAAAGAATAACTTCTCAGAGAAGAGCCGCGTCGCGATTAGTACAATGACGGGGTCTCAATGCTTCCTTTAATCTACCACTGGATGTTCTACTCGTGAGGACACGCCTTGTTTAGCGTGCCGGGGGGTAACTGAGGTAGACCGGGACCGCGTTACGTGGGGTAAGAAGAGATGATAAAATAAGCACGTTTAGTTTATAACAATAACAATGTATTAACGATAAAACTTTAACAATAATTATTGGTCAGAAACAATGAGATTCTATTATACCCGATTACTACGGTGCACATGTTTTCTCGATTGGAGGTACTGTTTATAGGTCTTTGTTTACTGTCTTATAATTTATAGTTTTTCTTACGAGTTGGGTTTTATTTAAGAGCACTAAAAGATTTCACTAAACTTTTAACTGACTATTTAGACATTTGTCTTTCTCAACACTCTGACAAACTTCTTGTCAGGACTTTACTATGGAGGTTGTGAAACCCCTGGTCCTAGCAGTCGTCAAATTGCTAACCGGTACCAGGTTTGGAAGGAATGGACTAGAACCTAAAGCAGCCGTATGGCTAACTTTAAGAGCGGATAGAACCCAGAAGGCAGTCGTCAAATGGCTAACCTTGGGAGCTGGATAGGTGAGACTAAAGTCTGAAGAACTTAGGGTTCGTTAGCGTATTTATACTAAAAAAAGTGATGATCATGGCATGCTTAAGGTTGAAAGTCGCTCCCGTTGATTGCTCGCGTTGTTTATAGTTTGCCTTTAATGTTTATATAACAATCTCCAAGTTCAAGTTCAAACTTGCGACAGGGTGGTATTTGTTTAGTAGCTTATGCATTTTAGTAGATTACAATATTAATAAATACTGAATTCTTATATTGCTCATCAAGTTCATTTAAAACTAATTTTTGTCTTTTAAATATATCAGTCGATAATTATCTAGTTAATATAAAATGAAAATTAATATTATGGGTTGAATCTACGTAAATACAGCAGTAGAATATATTATTTAAAATTGATAAATAATTCCAAATATGCAGTTCAGATTTTATGCTTAAAGATCGGTCGCTTCGTACGGTGGAAAAAGGTGAAACATTTGAGACGACTGCACGTCAGTGTAATTTTTTTGAGATGTGATTCTGATGGAAAGGTAGGACAGGATTTTTTTAATCTGTCTTTTACCGACTGCCAGTGTGAGAGGTTTGAGAGAAGGTAGGCTTGAAATTTTCTTTATTTTTTGCGTTATCTGATTTTTATTTCAAGTTTTCTATATCGAAAAGTCTGGAGACAGAATAAGGCTGCTAAGCTTATGATATTTGTCTACTATCGTTTCACATACCACGTTGTCTTTTGCCGTGTGCATGTTTTTGCCTATAGGGCATGTGGAATAGTGGTTTTTTGGGGCTCAAGGCTCTTGGATAAGGAAAAAAGGGACTTAATCCTACAAAAGCAGGGGTTATTAAATTTCGGATTTAGTTCAGCAACCCAACTAAAGAATCGATCAAATTGGCCTATAGGGCTTATATAGGTTCTAGTTAGAGGTAGCAATTTTTTGAAATTAATAACTAAAACTGTTTATAGTGTAGGATACTCAGTCTAACTTTCTCTAGTACCGTTATCGGCTGTTATGGATTAGATATGAGATTGGATTCAAGCTTAGTTAGTTATTGTTCAACCTATGTAAGTATTTTATCGTCACGTCAGATATTTAAAGAGCACCTCCTCAAGCCTTCTCGACCGTGGTGAGTACAAGATCTTAATAACTCTGTTTCTTTATTTCGATTTAAATTTGTCATTACCTATATCTTTGAATTAAACTGATTTTTGAGTTGTAAAGTAGCTTTCAGGCATTAATTAAATTCTGATTACCTGTTTAAATTTATTAATTTCATTTTGGTTCTTACCTGATTATTGTAATTGTTTTTTTATTGAAATATTGTTCATCACAATATTTCTCAGCTTAAATAGCTATTTATTTTATTTATTATCTGTGATCTGTTAACTGTTTAATTGAAAACATAATTGTTGTCTACAGAAATAATTCTGTGCAAATTGGCGAAGGCATATTTAATTAAATTAAATTAAATTCTTCCTTGAGCGTGTTTTGGCATTTTTCAGCATTGTTAATTGAGAAGAATTATTTCTCGCTATCTCTTGCCAAGTTCGGTATTAAAAGCCTATGCTTAGACAAGCGACACTCTCCGCCAAGTTGAAACAAAGTTGTAAACTACATTCTTGGTGAACGCTTTAACTGCCATGTACTGGTTTTTTTTTCATGCTACTGAGTCCACACGCACTTGGCCTACCAGGACAGCTTCCAGTGACGTCACAGGACAGATCCTAGGCACTGCAGCAAGTTTCAGAAACACTCTCCAGGAAGCTCGGGGGAAGCATAAGGTGATTAAAGGGCAGTTATCACCAGAAAGGTTCAACAGAATTAACCCTTATTTTTGTTAGAAGGAAATAGAATAATTGTTTTTTTTTAAATTTCTAATCTTTTATTTTGCACCTTTTCTCAACAACTGTACTTGGAAATAAACTTTAATAATCATGCTTCGAATCTATACACCCTGAGTATCTTTCAGTTTATCTCTTTAGTAAATTAAAGCAATAGTTAAAAAGTAAGTGCCTTTATAGTTTATAGTAACAAATTGGCTTTTTATTTGAATTATAGTAATTATAATAAGGCAATTGAAATTATATCTTAACAAATCAAAGTTTATCTTAACAAATTGGCTTTTATTGTAACTAATTGGCTTTTATTATAAGACATTAGCAATACAAAGTTTCTTGTAACAAATTTTCAGGGGATGTAGGAACGGGAGGGGGTAGGGGGTCCAAATTTTTATGGGAGGTGTTGTACCTGGGTGGCTACCTTGGCCCACATGGGGGGTTAGGCTCTAATTTATGGGGGGAATTTGGGGGTAAACCGTTTTTTGGCCGTAGCTCTGCAACGAAGGCTTATCAAGGACCGCCGACAATACAATAATTTTGTAAATTTATCTAATTATCCTGATGAGGATCGCCAGGATTAAATAATATAGTTTAAAAAAATGCTTCCATAGTACATCGAACTAAAGAGTGGAAAATAAATATAGTTTAAAAAAAACTAAAAAAACACGCTTTGATGATCAATCGGACTAAAAAAACAAAAAATAATTATTAATACAGGCAGAAAATAATAATGAACGATAAATATTAGTATTATTGTAAAAAAAGCGTGGGCTGCTCGATGTACATAAAATATAGCACAAAGCGCCCCACGCTTTTTTCATAATAATACTAGTATTTTTCGTTCATTATTATTTTCTGCCTGTATTAATAATTATTTTTTTTTAATTCGATTGATCATTAAAGCGTGTTTTTTTAGTTTTTTTTAAACTATATTTATTTATTACAATAGATGGCAATGGTATTTCGGTAAAGAAGTGGCTTGGAAAGCCGTAAAAAGACAAAAGGGTTTTTCAAATTACAAAATTACACGCAAAATATACGCTTTTTGTGAAATTACACACACAATATACGCCTTTTGAGAATGTTCGAAAAATGCACGCAAAGCAATCAAAGCGCACGCAAAGCGTGTAATTACACGCCAATTGGCAACACTGGATTATGGATCGATTGACGGAGCATGCATTTCTGTTTAGGAACCTATCCAATATAATGACTTAATGAGTCCTACCACACGCTGTGTTCCAGTCAGTGGCGGCCCGTCGTATAAAGCAACTGAGGCTGGGCAAGCTTAGCACGTATTTACATACAGGGTGTTCCAACGGGGGCTGGAAAGGGGCTTATTTTTTACCCTCCCTGTATTTTTAAAACAAACAACAAAATTTCTGAAAAATTGAACCAGAAAAACATTTGAACCAAAAACAAAATATTATCTATTATATAGTATAATACTACATTTTTGGACTCTCTAGAGAAATCTACACAACATTTCGTGTATAATATCCTATACCTATCTTCACCTGTTTACGAAATATTGACAGTTGAAAGTCGGGCATTTTGACACTTTGTCAGGCTCTAAAATCTAAACCGCACGAGATCAATGAAAACGGTTTGCAGTATTTGCACATTCTTATCTTGTAAGGTTTTCATAAGCTATCGAATGACAGTAACTTTGAATTTACCCCGCCGATAAAATTAACCGAAACTTTTAAACCTCCGGTTAAATTCAAAGTTACTGTCATTCGATAGCTTATGAAAACCGAAGATAGGAATGTGCAAACCGTTTTCTTTAATCTCGTGGGTCTCGTGCAGTTTAGATTTTAGAGCCTGTCAAAATGTCCGACTTTCAATTGTCCTTGCGAATACTAAAGAGAAATACCCGTGACTTTACTAACATTATGGCAATTAAAGCTCTATATATAGCACTGGTCAGATCTCACCTTGAAAACTGTACACTAATATGGAATCCTTACCTTCAGGTTCATATATGCCTTAAAAGTAGAATCGAACAGATTCAGAAAAAGTTTTTGAGGTATTTAAATTTTAAGATGGGCTTTGCTACGACAGATATGTGTTCTGTGCTCAGTGGCGGCCCCTGCCGTGGGGCACAGGAGCACGTGCTCCCCAAAAATTCCATAAAATAATATACCTATTATACACCTATTCCTATTATGCCAATAATAATATTAATAATTATTTGTAAATTTTTCAGCATAATATTTAGCATTACCATTACCTAATTATCTACTAAAGTACTAGAACAATTTACGAACATACGCACACGTTGACGCGTCCCGGCATAGAGCCACGGCCACCTATAGGTGTAGAGCACGTTGTATCCTATTTTGTTTACGCTGTTCTTATGGCAAACTCGACTCTAGCGAGCAGCGATTATAAACCATAATGGGCGGGACATGGTTTGTTTACTATTTTAGAACATTTAATATTTCACTCGCGCGTGGCCCTCCGCTCGCTACGGGGCTCAAGAAAAAGAACTAACCAAAGCTAACCCAAGGAGTACCCAAAATTAATTAAAAACACATTTTTTACGGACACAACTTAAAAAAAAAAAGCTTTGCCACTGCCCGGAATCGAGCCCACAACGTCTCGTCGGAAATGCAGCATCGAACTACTGCACCACTAGAGCCGTTACAGGAAATTCGCTGGACCGTTAAGACATTCAACATTCAAACAAACCCTCCAAATAGTAAACAACTCAAGCCCCGCCCACCCAACTGTCATTATGGTTTGCAACCGCGGCTCGCTAGGGGCGAATTTATGGCAACGGCTGTTTTCAGCATATATTTATTAAATATGTGGTTTTCAGTGCCGCCTGGAACGGGTGGGCGATTATGAGAGATTTGTATAATCGAGATATCATTCGATCGCTAATTTTAATAACTCGTTCAAGAAATTAGTAGTCGAATGATCCCTATAATCGAATGATTCACTACTAATTTAGTATTACTAATTCAAGGTTCTTGACAATTTGGCGAACGGTTAGGCGTAAGGATTGCCGTGGCATGGCCATGGCCGTTGCAGTTAGTCGCGTTGTTGTGGAGACTTATCGAGAGATGTCTCGATGAATGATGAATAATCTAGAAATCACTTATTCGCTCGAGAGATGCAACCGCCGCACCGAGGCCGAGATACGAGATAATTATGATTAGTATTAGTATTCTCTGTTAGTAGTTAGGTTATACACTACTAGCTTGATTTATTAATTATTTTAGAATTTGCTAATATTATTAATATTAAAGTTAAAAGGTTTAGGGCCAATGCAAGTTGTTTGGAATTATAATTTTGACGGTTGTCGTATTTTAACCTTAAAAAATAAGGAATTTTACGAATTATATAGGGTGTTGCCACTGTTGCCTCTAATACGGAACGAATTTTGCAACAAAACTACAATCTTTTTAATATTTTTTAACAAACTAAAAATTCATTGTAGCCATTATTATGATATCAAATGTTTTTGAGAACCTAAAAGTTACAGGGCGTTTAAAATATGTTTGAGGCTAGACGTGGCTCGTTAGAAACGAACAAAATGGTGACCAAGGCCACAATTATTGATTCCGAATAATATAAATATAAATATTCATCTCTCTTCCTCTCCTCTTCGGCGACAGAGGCCGACAACCGAAACACGGATCCGAGAAATGAATATACGAGTCATCGAATAATTCGTATTCGTTCGTTCCAAATTAGTATTACTAATTAGTAGTCAGCTCTTAACGTTAGCGAGATATCTCGAGAGATCTTCATAATCGAATGATTTCATTAGTATATCTCATAATCGCCCATCACTAGCAACGGCCGATCGATCGGTGCACATTTTTAGTGTGTCCATCTGTCGGTGTCCCAGAGAATAGTCCTTTGATCTGTGATTTTCACCGCTTGTCTTGTTTGTTTTGACCGGAGTTTTGATTAGAATTTTGCGATTAAAGAAATAATATAGTGACCATGCTGGCGCGTTTCATTTAATTATACTTAGGTAGGTACGTATTAGTTTTATCGAGAATTGTGTGGAAAAGTGAATATGTTCTATGATAAACTAAGAACTAAGTAGGTAATTCCGAATACTTTGAACCATTTTATTTTTGTTTAGTGTTTAATAGAAATTTACGGAAAATTATTTTGTTATAATAAATTCAGTGGCATATATTTTTAAAAAACAGACCTCTAAGTTATAAGGACAAGCTCAGTGTCAAGCAATTGGAATTGGGGAGGCCTACTTCTGATTTGGTTATAAAAAAAAAACTTGTACGGGAAAAACATGGGAATTTAATAGGTATATCAAACGGGAAAACGCATATGATAAGTTTTCATGGATGGGTCGATCCTGGCCAACGGGCGGTAAAGAATAAAGAATGCACTTTATTTGGGTATTTTGGGTCAGTCAAGTAGTTCCATAATCGGTTCGATTTACGTTTGCCGTTTTTCGGATTTGTATAATAATTAACAACAATAACATACGGTCAAGCGGGGAAGGATGCTGTTAATTCCGTTGTTTGGGTTTGTCGTTAATTATTCAAAATTTAGTGGGAAACTATTAAAATAAAATATTTTATTAATTTATATTTAAAAACGGAATAGCTATATGCTTATTACAATTACATAATTATTAGAATTTTTAATTGAAACCTTTATGGTTTGATTTATGTAAATAACATTCATCGCCATGTGTATGTGTTTTGTATATTCTTCTTATTCGTAAATTTAAATATATTTGTCACAAGGGGCCCCACGACCTTTTTGTTTTTTAACGATTTTAACGACTTTTGGGCGACAATTGGGCGCGGTTTTCCCACAATTTCTCGCCTTCGGCGATTTAACCACCGCCGGCCCCTGCGGCGCGCTTCTAAATGCTTTCTACTTCTGCGCCCTCTCAATTTATAAATCCAGGAGCCGCCACTGTATGCCACAGTGAATTGGAAACTCATTTCGGTATTCAGACATTACACATTAGACGAAAGAACTTTTATATCACACTGGCTTATAAACTTATCCATAATATAAGGTCGATTGACCTGAAATTCTTGCTCTATTGAATTTTAGTGTCCCGTCGCGATCTCTCAGACATCCCAAACTTTTTAATGAAAATTTTCACAGAACAATTTATGGCCATAGCCAGAGATAAATAAAATATCTTTATTTCATCTCTGGCCATAGCTCAATAATTAACAGGTTGATGAGGATAGTTAATGGCACTGATACTGTCAGACTTATTTACTGTAACTGAAAGTTCTCTTAAGGCCAAATTAAAATGTATTAATTAGGGTGATATTATGTGGAATATAAAAATATAGAAAAAATAATTGTTAAAATAAGAACATGTCGCCGTGGTGTTGTTTGCATTTTTATATAGTTTGTCTGTTGTTGCTGAAGGAATGTCTGTTTATATAGTCGAGTGCAATTTGTTGATGTTTGACTTTGGAGTAAGACATGTATAGTATACTTTATTTGTGAATGGAAGTTGTTTATTATCGTTTATATTTTTTTATCACTTTGTTACAGTGTGTAATTTTGTATTTTTTTTTTGATTGGGCAGGTCCCGTAATAAAACAAACAAACAAATATTTGGTAAACAGCTAAAGATAGGTAAGTAGGATATTATACACAAAATGTATTTAGATTTCTCTAGAGAGTCCAAAAATGTAGTAATATACAGGGTATATAGTGTATTGTAACGGAGGGGTTTCCGTTACACATCTACATATTTAGTTATAGTATATATATTATGTATATTAATTTCATTTATATAATATAAGTTACAATTTGTATTAGGTATAGGTATATTGTTATAACATTATTTATATTATTTTCAATTATTGTCCACATATAGTTATAACACTCAGTATATAATATTTTGGTTTGTTTAGCCTAATAATTTATTTGGAAGGCATATGCGATGAGTATCACTTCGTGTTTAGCTCATGTAACCCGATACGGGGAATAAAAACGTATTAGTCAGTGTGAATAAATCTAGCACTAGAATACGACCGCTGCTGTTTGATTTCACTTGGCCGTTGCAGTATATAAGTATTTTGTTTTTGGTTTGTTTTAAAATTACAGGGAAGGTAAAAAATAAGCTCCTCTTCAGTCCTCGTTGGAACACTCTGTACATGCGATATCGTATACTCTGTTTGTTTATCCGAAGTAGTGCGAGAAATACGCATTCATAATATAAATAATAATAAATAATACTGCGTTTTTTAAAGGATTTGAACGACTTTTAGATGAAAATTGGGCGTGGCATCCCGAAAATTTTGCGTAAAGTAATTTATTTTACGCACTGCATTGAAAAGATATTTTACGAATTCTAGTGAGTGTGTCAAGTGAGTATTTTACGCACGGTAAAAGCAAAAGTACTTTATATGTGAATGTATACGTTTTCCATTCTTAGAGCCTTCCCCCTACTCGCGACGCCATCTTAGAATTAGATATCAGGCCTTCTAGTCCAGAGAGTGCAGCAACAACATCCCTCACGCCAAAAGCCAAAATTTGTTTTTGTTTTTAATTTCATATGAAATTAAATGTAAATGTATGTAGCATACTAATAATAGTCATTTTCAACGTTGGAATTACAGTTCAAAGTACAGAATCATAACATAACAGAAAATCATAGGAAAATACCTACCTAATGCCTTTTAAAATGTGATATTATTTGTACGATGTTTAAAAGAAAAAAATCTGTTAATAAACAGCGACTGGAACATAAACTTTATTTGGTAAGCATCATTACATCGTTTATTTCCTATTGTTTTGAATCATGAATTTCCATAAATAACCGGCAGCTAGATAATATTTTATTGTCGCGAAATTGTGCAAGTGAAGTTAAATTGAGTTATCCAGTACCTAAGCATATTTTAATGAATGCTTCCCTCATGTACAAAAATTTCCATAAGAGGAGTGCAATTATTGATCTATTGCAGTGCTAATTTCTTAAAATTGTACTACATACTGATAATTCAACTGCAGGTGTCAGGTGGCACCTTACAGCTTCAAAATGCTATAATTGCTCAATAAGATGTACTCACCTTCAAGACACGTTCAGTGTTGTCGTAATGTAAGCCGTAAGACATGGGCGTTAAGACATAAAATGCAAGCAATAATGAAAAAATTATTCATTGTTTTAAAATATATGGCTTGCCGACTCTAAATTTTAAATAATAGCGAATCAATGCATGTTCTTGGTCAAATTGATGTTCATTCAATACAATACACTATAGAGTAGGTATGCGTTTTTTGGGTGTGATACGAGATTAGATTGGAAGGCTCACATTGAAGATATGGCAAGCAGTATAGCCAGATACTGTTTTACCTTGCGTGTAATATCAGATCACATAAGTATAGAGGCTGCCATTGTTGCATACCATGCATACATCCAGTCCAGTTAAGATATGGAGTGATATTTTGGGGTAATTCACCGGACATACACAGAAATATGATATTGCAAAAAAAGGTGCATTTGAAGTATTTTTAAGATGAAACAGGTAGAGAGTTGCAAACAGCTGAAAAAAATATACTGACGGTAATTGGAATTTACATATTGGACTCTGTGACATTTGTGTGTGATAACAGAGATCTTTTCATTGAATGTGATGTAAATAGTTATTTTTGTTACAAGTACCTAAAATGGAGTTTTTCAGGACGAATCATTGCTGTTTCCGGACGAGGCGTTAGCCGAGTCCGGAATAGCAGATGAGTCCTGAAAAACTTCATTTAGGTACGTGTGACAAACACTATTTTTTGTCATACACTCCCAAAATTTAATTTTCATTTATACGCTTTTTGCAATTCTTCAGAACGCCTAAATTTGCAAATTTACCATAATTTTTGTAACAATAATGTACGACAAAGTTAGCTTAGAATTTGATATCGTAGCAACTATTTGACAATTTTGTCATGTCATTCGAAATTTGACATTTAGACATATTCAGGAATTTTGGAATAGTCCGTAAAAGTTGCCATGACGACTTTTAGGGACTAGGCCTAAAAAGAAGCATTTTACGGACTCAAATGAGTCCGTAAAATAGCTATTTTTGGGAGCGTATGACAAAAACATAATTATGATACTCGTCATAAAAGTAATTTGACAACTGAAAAGTACAATTTTACTTACCTGCAAAAAAATGTAAAATACAGTATTATAAAAATTTATAATTGTTTTCCGGATGAAATCAGAAATCTGCCAAAAAAATAAACTTAAATTTGTTTTAAAGAAATACCTAGTCACTAGTCAGTAAGGCCTTTTATAACATTTATGAATTTTTTAATGACCCAGATAAAGAGATGATATCGAGGATGATATACTGTTTAAAATGTTATTTTTTTATTCCTGCTATTTAAAATATGTATGTTTTCTTTGAAATGTTTTACCAAACACCTCTTGTGAGGAGTCAAATGAAATTTTGTTTAAAATTTAGATTGCTATTATTTTATCTATTGTATATTGTATGCCCGTCATTAGTTGTTTTTTTTTTGTTACATTTATAAATGTAAAATTTTATATTAGTGTTAATCACGAGGGGTAAACCGCATCTGAAAATTTGTACACCATATTTCCATGTTTCATAATATTTCCACATGAATTCCACATATTTCCACATGAATTCCATATATTTCCGCATGAATTCCACATATTTCCACATGAATTCCACATTTCCACATGAGTTCCACACATTTCCACATAAATTCCTCATATTTCCATATAATTTCCACATATTTCCATACATTTTCACTTTATTTCCACTTTTTCATTATTTATATGATGATTTACATTAACAAATAAAACCTGGTGAAAAGTAAATCCGAGGTTAAAACAAACACATTTGCGAGACAATATTGATTTATAAAAATAGCGTAAAACTCAACATGTATGTAGGTTAACTTATACCTATAAAATAGCTATAAAATAATTTAGCGGGTGTTGGACTAATGAATCAAACTTCTTTATTTTTCAATTTACCGACCTTTTGAGTCAATCAAAAAGTTATCGAGTTTTTCCAGTTGAAACGTTAAATTTTATTTATTTATTTATAACGTTTTTCATTGACATAAATATCAAAGGGCCATTGACTGAAGTCCTTCAGCCTTTTACATACAATTTTATATATTATTTACAATTGGAAAAAAAAAGTGAAAAATATAAATAAACATATTATATAACTATTTACAGGATTGGATATTTTGAGTTTTGGTTGTGTAATATGTGATGATTTACTGTTGCAGATGTATGATGGATTGATATAATGATGTTTCTGGATAGACTCTTCTTCTGTTTGGAGGTATTTCTTTGTTGCATAGTGCATGCAGAACCTGTATATTAGATTCTTGGCTGGCAAATTTGGTACTCAAGTCTCTAAGTCTGGTTGTTATTGGTTCAACTTTTGTCAACTCGTAGAGTAGTTGGTTAGATGGATTATATAACGGATTTTGTGGGTGACGCATCTTGGTAATGGTCCGTAGAGTTGCTGTTTCGGCTACTTTTAGATGTTTAATTGCTGGTGGTCGACAGTTTAAGTAGATAGGATGGCAGTATTCTAGAATGGGTCGACATATTGACTGGTATATATGGGCTGCAGTTTTCAGTGATATTCCCTGTTGTTTATAGGTAAGACTTCGAAAGTGTTTTCCTCTTGTTACGCATTTGGTTTTGATTGTTCTTGTGTGGTAGTTAAAATTAAGTTTTTGGTCGATATTGATTCCCAAATATTTGGCTGATGGCTGTGGTTTTATGGCATGATTATTGATAATAATGGGTGGAGAATTTGGTTTAATGTGGTGGTTGAAAATTAAGAACTGGGATTTTATGGGGTTATTAAATTAACTTAATTAGGTATTATTTATAGGGTAGATAAATAAATGTCAAAACGTAGCACAATTTATAAAAAGAGGTTTTATTCCTTTGTCATATACATACAGGGTGTTCCAGGACTGATGGTAACAAATTAAATGGTGGATTCTGGAGATAAAGATAAGATACAAAAAATCGCTGCCGCCTTTCAGCGTTTCGAGTTCGATTGGGTATATTAATTTGTAAATGCCCTCATAGTGCACTGCGTCGCTTGAAGTTGTTTGGTCCGACTCGATGGGAAATAAAATTTGCGTTGCTGAACAATGCAATTTTAAACAAATTGAATTTAGAGCGTGAAATTAGAATCGATGACCTTTAAATATTTACAACCTACAACGATTCAAGAACCGTGTCAATCAACACCTTCGCACACACACCGCTCGTCGAGCGCCATAGGATCTCCCTTTAGTGTGTGTGTCACTATCATAAAAAAAAATTTGAAATTCAGCTTAATAATCGAAAGTTGATAACATTTTTATTGTTTATTGTACTGTTATTTTCATAACGGTATTTTTTGGTTAAAAATTATACTAATATTCTAAACAAAACATGTAAACATTAATATAAACAAATACATACACGTTAGTTATTATTAGATTTCCTAAACAGATACTACGAGAGATACCTAAACTATTAATCCCTAATTCTTTTAGCTGCTACCTATTTTTATAAAATATTGACCTTTGGTAGTAGTTCCTTCTGTACTTCTCCCAATGACGTCACATGCTGTTACCAGAATGTACGTGGCCTCCCTGGCTAAGCAAACGATTTTTATAGTGCCGTTGCTGCTTGTACCTACGCTATCGTTGCTGTTACACAATCAGGGCTCCAACCCGATATTTTGAACACTGAACTCTTCCCCGAATCATATGTGGTCTACTGTTCTCCGACAAATTTGCTTCTGAACAGCTGTATCCTTCGAATGTTTGCGAAGGAGCGCGACTCATTGACATTTTAGGTTGTAAGCTAACTATTCATTATTTTATATTATAAATATTTATTGTTTACATACATCCTTCTACTAACGATATTCAGGTAGAAATTTTCCTGGAGGCTCTTTCGTCAACAGATATAATGTTGAGCAAAAATGTAATAATTCTGGGACACTTCAATATTCCTTCTTCCACTACAAACCTTCCTCCCAATGCTAAACACAGACTTTTGACTGGATTCAGTGAAATAATTAACCTTCGCCAATATAATAATACACCTAACATTAGCCACCGCTGTTGGGATCTAGTTTTTGCCAACTTTAAAACTTTCCTGCAAAAAGACGACGTACCACTTGTTAATGAAGATCCGTATCATCCATCCTTACTGATCAATTTTCAAGCGGGCCTCCCTTACATAGGCAACTTTCCTATAAACAATGATGATCTAGGTACCCCTTAACAATTTCAGAAAAGTCAATTTCATATCTATTATGAGCTAATGTCGAACACTGACTGGTCGCCTGTTCTCAATGGCACAGATGTCGGTAACTCATGTCAGAGTCTTTATGAGGAGGAGGAACTCATTGACAATGTATTCAAAAAATAAAAGGCCTATCGTGACTTTAAAACCCATAAATCTCCATTTTACCTCGCCAGATACAAATCTTTACGCAGCTTAATTAAATCGAGCCCCGACAAGATACAGGGAATATATTCGGCATGCCGAAACAATCATAACTTCTGATCCATCAAACTTCTGGTCTTTTATTCAAAGCAAGATAGCTCAATCCCGCATTCAGCCACTATGAAAGACACTAATCACTCTTGCCACGGACCCCAATGTGTCGGCGCTTTCCAACTATTTTCAAAGTGTGTACAAAGATTCCCACCAGCCTGCAAAGATTGATCCGTTAATTCAGTATTCCGATAGCATCGACGTTCCGCCACTGATGATATAGTTGTAGCATGCAAATAACTTTAAAACAAAATCACCCCTGGCCCAGACGGCATCCCACTTCATTGTTAGAGACTGTTCCATCGTTTTGTGCGAGCCCCTGTGTCATATCTTCAATCTGATCCTGGAACTGGGCATGTTTCCTGAAACCTGGAAGGTTGCAATAGTTTGTCCCATGAATTCATCGTCCTATCTCCACGTAATTTCTCCAAAATATTCGAGATTATCCTGCATAAATTTTGTTATCAAACTGTTTTATTACTTTTTCGTTAGACCAAGCCACATTGATTCGTTGTAGGCTGTGCAGAGGCGATTTCTCACGTATCTTATATTCAGAGAGGACGGTATTTACCCAGACCGAGGGTTTGATCATAGCCTTTTGTTGTCTAGATTCAGGAAACTGTCGCTGTCTGCACGCAGATACAATTCGCTGACATTCCTTTATATGCTTCTCCATGATGTGATCAAATGTCCCTTTCTTTTGAAAAGTAGAGCATTTCATGTACAGCGTTTAGCAGCTAAACAACAACCCGCGTTCAATCTGAGATTGGTGAGATCTAATATTCTATACCAGTGCCCCATTCACAACATGTGCAAAAATTTCAATCTTGTATCAAACGCCTCTCATATACATACCAGCAACTTGTCTAAGGTCCTGAAACATCTGCGTGAGGCGCCTGGTTTCGCCTCGGGTTTCCCACCTTAACTGTATCTCCGCATTCTTCATCTTCATTGTTCATCTGTATTTCCCTTGTTTTCATTTCTTTCTTCTTTATCACTTCATATTTTGGCTTATTTTGTTTTTTTAGTTTCCCTAACTTACTTTGCGTTATTCGTAAAGTTCTTGATCGGTTTCGTTCCTCTCAAGGTTCCTCTACATTCCTTATATTTAGTCTTAGTTTAATTGGCTAGTTTATTTTAATTATAACTATTATTTATTTTATATTTTATTATTTTTCTTTGTATAACAATATTTTTTGTGAATTACTTGCTCTTAATTTTTATGTGAATTTCCTGTAATTGGGCGTTTGCCTGTTGGAAATAAAGAGCTCATTATTATTATTATTACCATTGGAATTTTTTTCCGAATATAGCTTCTTGTATTTAAAAATTATGGTTGATAGAGCATTGGATAGTGCGCAATTATCGATTATCAGGATCAAGCAAAAATTATGATAGATTCCGATAATTATCGGGCATTTGGCAACACCATTTAGGACATCGAACAGGGAGTTGCAACATTGCGACATGTGCCTTGTGAATTATGCATAGCTATTGTGCATGCTCATATTAGATAATTGTACAAGAAATACCATAAAATACCACTCAAAATACCAATAATACCCGACAAAATAGCATATAATACCAAATATTACCAGATAATACCAAATATTACCAAAAAATACCGGAATAATTCCAAAAATACCAAGCCAGTGTACACCAAAATACCATCAGCGGTTGGCCCCTCGATGTAGGTAGTCGAAAACTTAAGAAATCTGCTTTTGGAATGATCCATATGCTTCCAATAATTTCCACGTATTTCCACATAATGTCCATTAATTTCCACCTAAATTCCACATGAATTCCACTAATTTCCACCTAAATTCCACATATTTCCACCTAAATTCCACATATTTCCACTAATTTCCACCTAAATTCCACATATATCCGCTAATT
Source organism: Pissodes strobi (assembly GCA_016904865.1). Classification (NCBI taxonomy): domain Eukaryota; kingdom Metazoa; phylum Arthropoda; class Insecta; order Coleoptera; family Curculionidae; genus Pissodes; species Pissodes strobi. Next base: position 25,216 of record JAEQML010061659.1, read on the forward strand.
TCCACCTAAATTCCACATATTTCCACTTTCATTTCCACTAATTTCCACTTGTTTGTACACTACATTTCCACTGCGGTTTACCCCTCGGTTAATCATTTTCAATTTGTTTTCTACACGAAATATTATGTTGATTTTTTTTGACATTGTTCAACACCCATTAGGGTTTTATTGTTTACTGTATAAACACTTTGAACAAATAAATATATCTATCTGTCTATATATTACCTTATAAATTACCTCGTAAATTACATTACATTACA